>JAQGCC010000161.1:0-51870 GCA_034698905.1 Xestoiulus laeticollis | reverse complement strand
TTGAAAGTAAAACTGTGTACATGTACCTAAACATGTCCATGTTTTGAAAGTAAAACTGTGTACATGTACCTAAACATTTCCATGTTTTGAAAGTAAAACTGTATACATGTACCTAAACATGTCCATGTTTTGAAAGTAAAACTGTGTACATGTACCTAAACATGTCCATGTTTTGAAAGTAAAACTGTATACATGTACCTAAACATGTCCATGTTTTGAAAGTAAAACTGTATACATGTACCTAAACATGTCCATGTTTTGTAGTTAAATCTGTGAACTAATACACATAAAGGCTATATAGGGTGGACTTTTTCTCATATTTCCCACACTAGCGATATGATCAGGGAAATGCACGTCCTATAAAAACAATAAAAAACCTCAAACCAGAATCGAGAATCATGACGTCATAATTCAACCCTACATCAAAAGTGTCCACTTCCACATTTTCGGACGTGTGGGTGGGTGTTGGTCAAACTAATGTTGGAGGGGGTAAACATTGAATGGATTGGCTGTAACAAGACGTTGAGGGTGCGGATTTGAGGGGAGAGGTGAGAGGGAAACTCTGAGGGAGGCGACCAGAAGAAGCAGTGGAGGCAACTTGATGTGTGTCAGGACTTGTGTTGCTTGTTTTGGACGGAGGTTTGTGCTTGGCCCACTGCCGTACCTACCCACTGCTAAAGCGGCCTGAGCTGTTCAGCAGAGCGAGACCGACCATTGCCCAGTCTCACAGTTGGAAGGAGAAGCAGGTGGCCACCGGTGGGAACCTAACGATGTCGGACATTTTCCATTTTTTTCCTGCTCTACTATAGTGGGAATGAACTAACTGTCGTGTTATCCAACAACGGTTTTCAAAATCATGATATTCTACCATGAAAAGATTGATTTTGATAGTGACGTCAGTGATTGAACTTGAGGTGCTTCTTAGTTGTGTGGGACAGGATTATCGATTCAATATCATTAGAAGTAATCCATCGTGTGCTTCTTATTAAATATTCTGTCGTGATGGATTCCTCTTGAACGTACCAGAGATTTTTTTTTTCTCTGGAGGATTTACTCATTTTTGTTATAGATTCTGATACGTGATTCGTGTTTATTCTATTGACAGCTTAGATCCAGACTGGTAAGCATATCATACTTTGATTTTTTTTAAACATTAATCTACATTGTTTTGTTAAATAAGGGTTAATCTGGTTGTAGATGCTGCAGGGTGTTTGAATTCAATCAATATGTCAATACTGATTGACCTATACAGGGTGCGTCAAAAGTCACTCAATAGTGGATAGTTTTATTTAAATCCCAGATTGTTGGAGTGAGATTCCTAGTATTTTTCTGGTTTCAACGAATATTAGTTAAATTTAAGCGATAAAAGAAGCAGCTTTGAATGATTGATCAAGCATGTCGTTTAAAATAAATCAAGTTCAATGTCCAAATAGAGCTTTAATGGTTCGTAACAAAGTAAGTGTTTGGTATATCTTAGATTTAACAGGCCCTTAAAATGTGCAGGGTGCATAATTACTTGTTTAAATATGCTGTCAAGAGAGTAGCATAAACCAGGTAACAGGTTACCCAATGTTAATTACGCATTAAGGCCGGATATGCGCTCTGGGAACAAGGGGGAATATGTCCTTTTATTGAGGAAAAAATAGACATTCAACATTTTTCCGGCCTACCTTTTGTTGTCTATTTTTTTATCTCTACTCCTGGATTCGATTTATTGGATTAAATTAAAAAGTGAAATAGTTTATCTAAAAAAATCCTTGAGAGCTTAACTGAAAAAGCTGTCTTGGTAGCTTTTTGAAACAGTTGATGCATTTATTTTGTTTTCATTTACATGTCGGTATATTTTGATGTTTTTTTTTTTCTCATTTTTGATGAACATCTCTTTGCTTTTTCAATTGAAAATGACATGCATTTGTTAGCCTAAATATAGGTTGCATTTTTTATCGTATAACAGTAACGAGATCTTTCTATGTGTGTCATTGCCCAGTGAGCAGTTTGCAGTAAATCATATAAAATGGATTTGGTGCATTTAAATACAGGGTGGGTGATTTACTGAAAATTTGGTGATGTCTGGAAGAAACTATGTCATGCTTCATCACATTTGGTAATATCAGATTCTTGTGGCACTCTGTACCGGTTGACACACCATATCATAACATGGTCATCGATCCATAAATGATTTCCATCAAAATAGAGGAGCATTGTCGTGTTATATTAAATTTGTGTACAGTTTTTTCGTTTTAAAATTGATGTTTTACTCATTTTAAAATAAATACTTAAACTTTACTGTATTACAAATCCCCTTGACATTTTGACATGTGACAATTGTAAGAATTGGCCATGCAGAAAAAAGATACATGAATGGAGTGAAAAGTCCGAAAATTGTAGTCATTTTTAGGAGGGGTTTTTAAACCCCTGTATACGGGGGGGGGGATGTTATTCCTGCACTAGGACCAGAACTGGACATTCCTTAGACGACAATGCTGACCATTATAAAGCACCTTCATGGTTGAGTAAGGGGGAAGCCCTCACTGGACAGTCTGAAATTTGAAGTGGAAAAGGGTATTCTCACCAGGTGTGAATTTATAAAAGCACCTTAGTGTCTGACACTTATCCCTAAAATATGGTCTTAAAATAGCAGCAACTGATAAAAAAGTGACTGAATAGGTGCAAATTACTCCAATGTAATCCTCAATGGATGCCATCAGGGTATATACAGTATTATGCAAGGGGGTCAGTATTTTTTTTTGTTGATATTTAAGTGTGAGGTGTAAATACCTCAAGAATTTGTCTGACCCTCAACCTTGTCTGTCTGTCTTGAAATAATCCTGCGTCGGAAAATAGTTATCGAACATTAAAAATAAGGGCAATAGGTTCATTTTTTCATTTTAATCATCATTTTCCACCCTGCTTTTGACCTCATTCGTCCTGTATTTCGCCGATTAAGCAGGGGTTAATAACAGAGTTACTATAGTTGTTTGATCGGCCAGTAGGGCTTGGCTTTGCGATCTAATTTTATACTGACCGAAAATTTTCTAAAATAAGACCACAAAATTCAGGTTAGTAATTAAGCGATATCAAATGTAACAAAACCGCCTTTTCTGAAGAGATAAAAATATACTCTTGATTCTCCATGCAAACACTATTTGTAGGACATTTACTTCTGCTGTAGAATTGTTAATTGAATGTGTATTAAATGTTTGATGTGACAATCTCAAAATTATAACAAAATCTTATAACCAAAAGTTATCATAATGTGGTGTATAATTTATTGGGAAAACTGTAAGATTTCATGCAACCACTTGATCAACCTTAAGTTTCATCATGGATTTTGATAGAATGCACCAAATGCAAATTGTAAAACCAAATGATGAAAGCAGCTAGAAAGATAATTCCAAAAAATTATGTTCCTGGAAATCATTTGTGGGTTTTTACATTACCTGTTACTTATTTAATTTTAAACTAAGTTGTCTTCAGTTTTTTTCGTCATTTTTTTCAATTAGTTTAATGAGCTGAATAACACCTGCACTTGAACAAATGGATGCCAAGGTTGGAACGAGTAAGGAGTGCTTAATGTTATTTTTCTAAGTACAAAATGCATCATTTTTCACATACATGTATATTAAAAATATAACGTTGATATTAATTTAGGTGGGACACCCCTGGCGTACTGAATTTTTCTCGGAATGGTTATCAGTTTTTTTTTTGCGGCTATTTTATTCATGAATATTTATGTTTACAAATTATTATTTTTTATAATATTAGATTTGAGATGCTATTTGAAAACTTGTGACCTAAATCTTCCTTCGTTTCTCCTAAAAACTATTTGTTTTTTATACGCGTGTTTGGTGTTGATCTTGTCCTATATTTTAGAAAAGAAAAAAGCCTTTAAATGTCAAAAATACATTTGCTGTATGAAATCGATTATCATATATGGTCAATAAGGAAAACATTTTGAGGGAAGAAAAACAAGATAAATTTCTGAATTTAAATGAGTGGTTCCAGGTGCATTTAATTTGACTAATTATATAGCTAGAACAGGTGTTAAGAAAAACAGCCGGAATGATGCAATTTACTTAAGTGCAATTCAAAGGGTATTTGAACATTATTGATAATTTGATAATTCAGCTATTAGCTCTGGTCACGTAATGGATTTCGTCCTACATCTGCATTTGACATTCTGTAAAATTCATTTACATAAATTCTATCCAAATTGGTTTTCAGCTAGGATGAAATCAATTCCATGACACAGTTCTTAATTCAGTGAAATTGTTAAAACAAAAGTTGAAATGATAGTAACAGAATTGATTCTATTTATTTTTACTATTAGAATGCGTATTAGTCGAATTCCACATGATAGTGTTAACTACATGTATATGATGTATATGTGGTGCGTTTGAAAAGTTCGTGGCCTTTCTCACGTGTTATTTCTATCTGTGACAGGTCACGAACTTTTCAAATATTTTCAACTTACACATTTTTCAAACGTATATAGGTAACATACGGCTATATACATGTATATTCAAATTTAAGCTAAATTTTTCATTGTAATGTCCAGCTACGAAAAACACAAACTTCCTATTGTCATTGAGTTATTTTATCTAATTGATGATAAGGGTGAGACCATGCTATTCTGCTTCATTAGTAGTACGTATAAAAAACAGCTTCTTTGTTTGACTATAAACGTAAATTAAATGGGCCTCGCCTTTGCCAGAAATACTTAATTGATTTGTGATATGGTAACCTCTAAAAAAAAGTTAGCATAGCCTTGCTCCAAATTGTTTTTTTATTACAGAAAGAAAAACTGCTATTCACTAGTCGGATTTTTTTTAAAAAAAACTCAAAAAATATCCTTTTTTGGTTGGTAATTAATATAATACATAATATCGATATTTTTATTTGATGTCGTAACTGTACAACACGTTACTGAACTTATATTAGCACGCAATGCCAGGAATAGACTAATTAAATAAAGCAGGACTATCGGAAATAGCTACCCTCAATTTAATACCCATTATAACGTTTAATGAGGGTTAATACAATTTATTGTTATTAATATAAATGTTATCTCGAGCTAAAATAAAAATACAAGAAACAGTAAGTCACGGATTATTTATAAAATTGCAACTGATATGGCCAACCTACTATGGGGCCACGAAATTCAACTTAAATGCCACGAATTATTACCATGATTTTGATTTTTTACAATGCTACCTCCACATTTTTAACTAAATCAAATCGTGACTGTCACACCCGCTATTTTAAAGTACAATCTTTCTTTTATTCATTATCAAGTGTTCGAATTTCTTTTATTCTTGCAAGACGTAATGATTGAACACTATATAGCTGCCACTACCATTTTCTAAACATTTTTTTTTTGTTATTGCCTAAAAAATATTCTAATTGGCAAATCCACGTGTCGTTTAAATTAATCGTTGCATTTGTTTGTCTCGAAATTTGTCACCTGTCATTTTCTAGCAACTGCATTTCAGGAACAAACTGGTTAACAATTAATGTCCTTACTATAAAGGTTGTTTTAAAATTTTCAAAAACTATGTAATGGTGCAATCCACCAAGAAGTTTGTTTTCCTTCTCCACCTTTCTATAGTCAGATTGTCACGTTATGGTGTAGATATTTTGGGTGGGTCTCAGAATGGAATTGTATCTACATGTAGTAGAATTTTAGGATTTCTAAAATATTTGTATATTGTGCTAGGTTTTTGTATTTTGCGAGATACATTGCAATCACACTGGGGTTTCTCGCTTTAATAGCAATGGCATTTTAGCAATCATAGTGGGCTTGATATCGTCATTTCCTTCATCATTTTTATATTAGAACATTGCAGGTGGGCTTTTTTAATTAAATATATTTGGACAAAACCTTGGACAACAAGCAGCAGGTTTGATTTTCACGATAATTCGTTGAATTGCCCTTTGAACTAAAACGTGCCTCGGATGACGTATTCAAACTATTAACTGCTGATTTCATTTCAATGATGTCTTAAGGAAAATACACTTTATATCTTTTCCTATGTAGTGGAAAAACGATGTTTACGATTCTTTGAAATTTGTAAGCACAATATATCAGAGCCTTTTGTATGAGCCATAATTTTCCTATTTTCCAGTATGTTTAAATATGACGTTATAGTCTTTTGAAGGTTTTGTTTCTTAAATTGGCGATGAACGTGCTTTTGAGAAGGTCGCGAGCTTTGTTGTAGTAGTTAAGGGGTTGGATTAATTCCTCATTATTTGCCCTTGTTAAAGAATTTTTTTAATTTTTGCCATCTTTTCATGGTGTCCTCTTGTTCTGCTTGTACTTTCAAGGTAAGATTTAAAGTTAACACATATAATGAATCACTGAAAACGCTACTATGGTTTATTTTTATGGAAACTTACGTGAAAAAATTGGAGATTGTTGGTTTAAATAAATGCTGAAACATTAGCTAGTTGGTGACTTTTTAAAATATTGAAATTGTATTGATAATCAGCTATGATCAAGACATACTGTAAACTTTAACATCCATGTAAAAATTCAGCTCAAACATTGATTTGTTTTCACATGCAATTATAGTTATCACATATAGCTCAAGAGATTGCACATTCAGCCAATCTTGCATCTATAGGGAATTTCCCTTTCAACTCATTTTAACAATATTTTATTTGTGGTAAATAAAAATCGATATGTTTTGTTACAAGTTTTGTTTACCAAAAAAGGACAAATTCTGGTCATATTGTTTTAGAAACTGGAAAAGGCAGGGATGTGAATAATTTCATTTCTGTAGGAATCCTGCATAAGGAAAATAGCATGGAATACAGTATATTTTGTGGTCGGTGTGTTATTCAGATTATGCATTTAAAGGGAAATCTGCCAAATTTTCGTGCATTTATGAAACTATAGCTGCCTTGATATCAATTATGTTTCACAACCATGCATGTTTTCGTAGTTACGAAACCATTTTGTTTGTTCTTTTTCACCATATACATTATACATGTAAGCATTTAGTCTTTTGTCGCTGGCTAGCTATAATCATTAAACAACAAAATAATGGTGAATCATTTTTAATCTAGTGAGAAGGACATAAAATACGTTTCTCTCACAATCCAATTATCGTATACACTTTATCATTGGCAGTTTACATTAAGCTCATTCTGATTCCCTCAACATGGAAATTAGATTCACTTTTCTTTATCATCGAGGTTAATTACAAGAAATTCAATTAGCTGCATATGTCTGTAGGTGTCACGCTTTTCATTCTGAATTGCGATTCTTCAGATGAGCACGATGTGCAATTGTTTGATTTTTTTCAAGTTTGGCCCACAACAGTCATTTGTATTAGTGATTAAATAGGTCTACCATTATCACATTGTTTAACATCGTATGCATAATTACTACATTTGTTTGTTTTAATGAGTGTCAGCGCTTATTTCACCACCCTGCTTGCTAGCATCACGATGGTGTTTATCAAAGATTTGGGTCATTTTAGGGTTTAGTTATCTTGTGTTTCGAGGGCAAGATCAGCATTTTTAGATTCTTCCAAATCTTTATAAAGGATGTTATTTATTCATGTGCAGTATGTTCTCGTTTCCTTGTTTTAGTAATGTTTGTCTTCTGATCACACTTTATTTGGCGTGAATCAGTAGTAGTTTGCTTTTGAAATATTTTGAAGCCATTTTGAATCGAGATCATAGCCCAAATATTCTCTAGATTTGCATTTTGCCTTTGCACATGCGCAAGTGACGTCATTTCCGCTTGTTGATGTCTATCCTCAAGCATACGGTTTTGTTTTATCGCGATGGAAGTTTGAAACCGAGTGCTTCCATTCATACAGTATTATCATGTATATATATATATATATATATATATATATATATATATATCAGTATTATAATGGCGCTTTATTTATATCACGTGTTCAGTGGTCATATCGTAACGGCACTTTAGTGAAATGACATTCAGTATCCATTGCCTTACCTTCATTTCTGGTTTGCGTGAATGTGTTTTTCTTTAATTATCTTTAAATTTGGCGAGGTCATGCATTTTATCCAATTGTTGCGCATGCGCACTTACAATGTATTTGGCCGATTTTTATTTCGTCTAAGACAAGATAGAATTCTTGACCAGGATTATTGTTGCCAAGCATGAAGAAACAGATTTTAGATTTACTTTGTTGCAATTACATGTATAGTAGGTACGTTTCAGTCATTTTGTTGTTCTATTGCAATGTTAATGCGTTGTAGCATGATATTTTACAGAGCAATCCGGAAATCGTTGTGATTTACATATTTTTTTTAGTATTTGAATGTCATTTTATAACAGGCTAGTAACATATTGTAGGCTACATGTACATCCTCTAAAAAGTTGATGATAACTGACACATTTTAAGTTATCCAATTTTTTAAAAACAAAATCTGTGGTAACTTGATGTTCAACTGCATAAATTTATGGGAATTACTTTCCACATTCATTGGAGATTTGTAAATTTCATTGATTTTAACATACTGCATCCCTATTTCCATGAGATAAGTGTCTCGTAAAAAGAATGACGTGAGGAGGACCTTGCAGGAAACTTGAGTATTTTAGGTATCGTGATTTTGCAAAATGCAGTGATTTCATTTTCATATTCCGTTTTAAAAGCCCTCTGGTCAAGAGAACCTGAGTTCCCACCTGTAGTATTTTGCAAAGCCGTTTATGGATGACGCAATTTGTTTGGAATTTGATTTCTTCTTCGGAAAATCAGGAGGATGGTAGCCAGGTAATTTTTTGGAGTTAGGCCTTGTACCTCTCAACATCACGCAACAACCTTCCCCTCTTAGTGCGTGGGGCATTTATTTAACCCTTAAGGGATGTTTGATAGTACAAAAAATCGGTCTTATTTGCAATTCAACATTTATTTATTTTATCTTCTTTGTACTTTCCCATCCAGGGAAGGTCAAGGAGAAACGATCAAACGGTGCGATGCCAATTGGCAGTTGTGCTTTAAATATTTGATAGCTAAATGTTTGTGGAAGTAATGTTGTGTTATTTTATGAACATCACTGCAGGTTAAGTAAGTGCGATTTTAGTCTCGAAGTATCCTTATAAAAAAATCATTTTGGGGAAGTAAATCCTAAGTGCTTTTTGGAAATTCTCTATTGTAGTTGTTGAGATTCTTGAAATGGGTCACCTAATGCCAAGCTTAGCAAAACTGCAGATTTGACACCATTGTGTCAAACGACATTGTTTGAATAACAAACATAGTAACAACTCTATAGTCCGTGATGTAAAGTTTTTTTTCTTTTTTCATTAGGGTTCCCCAGACCTGGGAAACCTGGAATAGTCAGGGAAAAGTAATGCATTTGGATTATATAACCCATGATTAGTTATCACAGAAGTGAAAAGATGACAACACTTAACAGTACAATAGTTTTTGTGATTCCAAGTTGCAGTTGTCATTTCTGGACATTGTAAACTGTGCTTTATTTTGAAAATTTTAAGTCGTAGTGAAAATTAGGTCAGTGAAAATTATTTTAAAAGTCTGTAAAGTTGAAAATTTTATTTATGGAGGAACCCTGATCATTAAGTTTATTGGATTTGAATGACAATTTGAGATTTATAGTATGATAATAGTGTTCTTTCAATTTTTTTAAGCTTATGACAAACAATATGGAGCTAAAATTGTCATGGTACACCATGCAAAAACACAGAAGTCTAGAAAATAAGCTGAATTAAACTTTAGCAGTGTTGTGCATGGACTCAATTGAGAGCAAGAGTAACCTGATGGACTTTAATGACTTTCTAGGACCACGTTCCCGCAATTGTTAAAAGCAAGACGACTGGAATTACAAATTTAAAGTGTAGTTTAATTATCCCTCAAACGTTGTTTTGCCCTTCTTTATCACGTAAATTGCTTGCGCAATGGCATTTTGATGTTGCCCTCCACCTTGTAAAGGGCGCTTAGTCATATTTTTTTCCATTAAGGCATTATCACCACCGACCTAAGTATTTTAATCCATATTAATTGCTTATATTGTAGGTTAATGATGATTGGAACGATTCCTCCGGTTTGAAAGTGAAGCTGCACAAATTTCTCTTCCCAAGGAGGTGGGGTGGGAAGGGGGGATAAACATGGAAATCGCATCAGACGAGATGCGAGCAAATTGACCTCTTGCGTGACCTATAGTTCACCAGAAGAATGCTAGCCTGGAGAGCATGAAAAGATGGCGATTTTAATGAAACTTTGGGTTTGACCAGGTGAGCTAATGTCCCGCTGCAATCGCTGTGGGTGGCTATAGGAAGGGAAAAAACGAGGCATTTTGGTTTTGTATTGTATGAAAGTCCCCTATTTTTGATTGAAACACTGTCCTTCATCTCAGACCCTTTCATCATCTTTAGAGCAGATGAAAACTCAATAAACTGGTACTGGTGGTGCTGAAGAGAAAAAGTGGGTATGTTCTGAAGACATTGCATGTCTTTGCTGATAATAAGAAGAGAGACCAATATTTTTTTTTGGAGGAACCCCCTCCACCTCCCTCCATCTTCTCTACAATGATCGAGCTGTCAGGGTGTTTCTTGGTGGATTTTTTGTACGAGTTAATGCATTTTTCTGCGTGGCATCTTCAGTGGCCAAATACCGCCCTTTTCAATTCGATAAAAAGGCAACCTTAACAAAGTTGTGAATCGAAAATTCATTCTCAATTAATAATGCAAGAAAAAAATGTTAGTAGAAATACCTTTCCCCCTCCCCATCCCTTATATACGTCAGATTGAGAGACTTGCACTAGGAAGTCACTCGGTAATCATTGACGCATTTTTGTGAGATAATGACGAACTAAATAAAGTGATCTGATAGATCCATCTCCTGGGCATTTTTTTAAAATTGCTTAATAATCTGATCGTTATCAGCAATTAATACTTCAAAACTTTTTAACATATTTGACAATCAATAGACATTTTTATTTTTATAAAACAATTTATTGGGATAATATAATGTTTGATCATCTTTTGAATTTCCTGGTGATATATAAATATGTAAGTTTACATAATATCATAGTTGATTTCAGAATGATGTCAGAAGCCATGGTTTTTTACAATGTTATATGAGGGAATTAAGTCTGGTACTTTATAATATACATGTACATGTAATTAATTAATGATGTTTTGAGATGAATCTCAATCTTAGTCAAGTCCAGGGTTCATGCAGACCTAGAAAACCTGGAATTGTTAGGGAAATTCAACATGTCCATGTAACATTTGCTTTCCCATAGTAATAAGTTTTCATAAAAGTCAAGAGAAGGAACATGTCGTATCTAAAAATTGTTTTCTAAACTGGAACCCTGAAGTCCCATCTACGTTATTCCAGGAAAACTTTGGATAAAAACTGTCTTGTTTAAATATAATTCTAATAACTTTGGATACCAAGTAGTATGCTAGTGTTACCAGATTCCAATCAGGCTTTCAGAGAATTGCCAATATTATGTTAAGCAGCATTGGAAGTGACTTTCTAAAATATCACCACCCACAAATATGTCTAGCCGTATAGTACTAATCTAAATTTCCTAAATCAGTTAGCACATTGCCTATAATCCCACTTATTCAATTTAGCATACATTAAAATTCTGGCAGGCATTCTTACATGATTCTCAAATTCTTGCTCCTTCTACTTGCAAATTAGAAAAACCCGGTTACTTTTACTCGGTTATTAACACATTCGAGATGACGTGTACCCTCTAGAATTGAGAGTGATCCTGATGTATAGGATGACTATGTAGGTGGGCAGTCAATTCATTTGCATTTACCATTGGAGAATTAAACCACTTTTTTGGAAGGCAACCATGTTTTTATTTTCCCCCCTCAAGTCTCCATCTTAAGATGTTTTACCCGGTTTTTTTTTTTACGTTGAACTTCAATTTAATACCTTTACCTGGTTTAGTGCACCAGTGTTCATTTTTTATTATCTTTTTGTAAGCCTAACGCTTGTTTTTGGCATTCATTTGGTGGACTTGGCAAGGTCGATGTCATGTCATATAGCCAACTTGTCCTTATACTGTCAGGACGCCAACCTGCAAATGTTGAACGTTTTGCCAAATGTAATGTATGCAAAGACGATTTTCGAGTGTGGTTTCATTCTGTGGGAGTGGTTGAAAGCATATCTTACTAGTTGCGGTCTCAATTTCTGCATGTTAGCAGGGTACGTGATGGCATACTCAGGCTCTTCAAGTACTACTTATGGCCCATGCATGGCCGTGCTTAACCCTGGCCTCTGGCTCATTAAGTATATCCTCTGCATCAACAATAGCAGTTTTCTTGGAAGTGCTTTTCACCGCTGCATGGTGATTTAATGGCATTCATGAAGAGATTGTCTTCTATTTAATTTGCATTGAATTTTCTTGCAGACAGGGATGGTCAATCGAGGTTGGGCCCATAGATGCTTTGGGAATTTTAAAATGTTTTCTTGTCCAGTGTCTGGACCTACATTGTAGACGAGATGGGCTCCCTGGGTTCTTTGTACAATTAATTGCCAACTGTGTTAAATTATTTAAATTTAGCAGTATTTGATACGCTTCTCGCCTTGGAAAGTTACTATTCTCATTAGTATTCAGGATGAGTCTTGAGCACTCGAAAAAAATGGAGGATCAATTAAAATTGCACATCTTTAGAGCTAGCTATAAAAAAAATATATAAAAAATACGACAAGATATTTTTCAAGGTTGTCTCTAAAAATTTCTGATTACTTGCTGTATGTAATAAGTAAAACATATCTTATAAATCTGTTTAAATTGTTAATATTGGAACTACTTAGAAATATAATGAGAGTGCATGTGGAGCATGCTAATGGGACATGGGGAATCAAGCAATGGTATACCATAATAACCAAGTGTAGTATGTTAATGCACATTGTATGTGTGCGATGCCCAAACAATTCTTGTTTTTCATGGTGTTTTGATGATATGTTTTAACCATTGTAGCAATTATCCAAAAATGTGTGGCTTGGACTGTTTTTTTTTTTTTTTTATTTTTTATTACTAGTATGCAGTAAGTGAATTTTTTGAAGGCTGTGACTGCCCAAGGCGTCACGACTTAACTTTTCTGGGAAAGTGGAAGGCTACCATTGCCTTCATTGGGTCACTTTTATACATATTCATGTATGAAGGGTTCATGCTACTGCTGTTCATTAGTTTTTTAGTGTTGATTGTGGTGAAAATGTTCAAAATTCCAACAAAATACTGCTTTTTAAAAATGTCCATTTCGGTTAAAAAGAAGACAACTTTCATAAAAACAAAAAGTATTTGCTGGAATATCGTTCATCCCAATTTGGGATGTTGGATGACCTCAGCATCTTTCACAACTCAAATTTCTTCAAGCAGTTGTAGTGAGCCTGCGGGGTGTCTTTGCCTATCCCACATTTAGGAGTGCTGAATGCCCCCCATAATGGTTACAAAATGGCCAATTCTCGGAAAACTTGAATATTCATGTATCAGCAATCATGTGCTTATTTTTAGTAATATTGGGTGGTTTCAGACCACAGAGAATATTTTTTTCCATAATTTATGGACGTATGGTAACAGCCATCTAGGCCTCTTTCTTGTGTAGTCGTTAATCAAAGAATGCATTTTTTTTACAAAGTTTTATCAGTGGAAACCAACCAGGTAAAAAATCAATGAACTTTAAGAATTAATTTACAGTGAGACACCCTGTGTATTATTACAGGCAACAATCCTTGGAATTTACATATCATTATCTATAATACATGGAGCTGACATTAGAGCTCTCACTGGAATGTCATCTAGGTTGTACCCTTGGATTTTACCTAGGACGTTGTATCTTATGGTTATTCTGATTCAGAAAATTTTAAGAGAAGTTGGTGGGTGGGAGGTGAGTTGTTTCTTTGCATAAATTTGTTAGCAGAAAGATAAAATACACGAGGTGAGTGGGCTTTTTTCGTGCTCGCATGACCACTGATGACCAAGTGGTGTTTGACCTGTCCAGCTTCATGTGTTTTCGTCCAGATGTTTGTTTTTGGCTGATGCGTGATATTGGGATTAACATTTCTGGAAATGGATTAGTGCGACTTGTTTCTAATGCCTCCTTGGGTGCTCTGAAAAACTTTGTTGTCCATTAATTGTTTTTTTAATATGACGCAGAACAAAGAAACATTAATTTTGTCTTGCACGATTTTGTCATATGAAATGTATTAGTAAGCTTATATGACAGTTTTCAACAAAACTTGGTCAGTCATTTCAGATTCTTCCAAAAGATTGTCCAATCTGCACTCTATTTTGAAATTTTAAATGGTATGCAGTTAAAACGTCGCTTTATTTACATCACGTGTTATGTGGTGATTTCGTAACGGCGCTTCATTAAAATGCCATTCAAGGATGCATCGCCATCACTTTTATTTCTGGTTTGCAAAAATCTGTTTCATACTGATTAAATTTGACCAGGTCAAGCATCTTATCCACCAATGATGCATCTTTATCTTACCAATGATAAATTTGTCCTGTTTTACATATGTATTTTGTCAATATGTATATGTACAAGCTAGAAATCCATGATCATTGCTAATGATGTTGATGAGATAGTCAGGTGTGTTTAGTTTCCACCAGTTTTCTTCATTTCAAAGGTCACTATATGACCCACATTTCATCAATCTGGCTAGCTGGACCTTGGAAACAACTATTAATGACCTTGCGTTTGAGCCAGCTGAGTGGTCATCCCAAAGTATTGTTTTCTGAATGGATACCACTCTGTAGGATGTCTCTGACGTCTTGTCTTCTAGCTTAAATCCTTCGTAAATCATTTTCGTTTTTTAAATCTCTTGTTTACTCTTGGTCAAAGTCATGTAGTGTTTGTCTGCTGAACTTTGTATTCGTTCTGCTCTGCGGACCACCGTTAATCATTTTCAGGTGTACTTGTAGTTACAGTAAGTACCATGAGCTTTAGTCTCTGGTATTAGACCTACTATGGAGAGAAGAGAAGAAATCAGAGAAAGTTGGTAACCCTAACTGGAAGGTCGGCAGACACGATACATTTTTAAGAATTTAAGGGGATGACCTCCAGACGGGTCAGATCTCAGTGCTTCCCCATGATTTCTATTAGTGATGCGCAGAATGTTTGGGTGTGCATTGAAATGCCATAGCAACACAATGCTCATGTACATGTGTATGTCTGTAGCTTGTACAACATTGTATATAACTTGGAGCTTTTGAGGTGTTCTGTAGTTTGAAAAATTGAGAAAGTTAGTAATATACAACGGAGATAAACTTGAATATTTTGCCCTTCGAAAAAGTTGAATTATTCTTGAAATTCGTGTGAAACTTCGTCTGTGTGAAATTCGTCTAGTTTATTAGTTAAAATACAGACTTTTATTACTCCTAGTAAATGTGTACATGTATTTTTCTAATAAAAATGTTATCTAATAATGTACTTAAGTGTACATGTATATACTGTAGCTATACTGTAAGGTTTTTTAAATTCATTGGGAAAGCTAGTAGCATAAATTTGCAGAAACTTTTTAGTGAGATTTCTATAAAAATATCCTAAGTTTATGATAATCACGAGATAATTATCAAGCAACCCAAATTTCCCTTTTATTACTGAAACTTGTATGGAACATGTACATGTAAATATTATTAGTATAACATGCATGTATAAAATCCTTAAAATGTGATTAATTACATAATTATTGTCTGCACTATAAATAATTTAAGACATTTATTTCAAAAAATATGGTCATGGGAGGAAGGTTTTTGAAAATATAAAGAATTGCCATGAAATTTACTGGACACCATAGGAAAATGAAAGAGGTGAAAATAATTGTTTTAAAGTCTCCTTGCGAAATCTCTTAAAAGCTTTTAAGTATAAAGACATTTCGTTATTGCAAAATGGCATTGTAAAAAAATTGTCGAAAACAATATTACGAATTAAACTTCTTGGAATAGTCAATGGTAGGCTACATAACTCTGTATGCATTTCCAATTTTAAACGACATTCCTAAGTTCTTGAATAGTGCATGGAAGGCGAGACAAATTTATTTCGTTGAACGATTAACCAATTCATTTCTTTTGAAAAAATATTTATATGGGAATGTTCTGGTTTTATTCTCAAATCAATGCCATTGGAAATGTGCCCTAAATAATTCGAATCATTTCGATTCTTCACATGAAATGCTTTTAAATCCTACTTGTATTTGAATAGTAGTAGCTCAAAGGGAGGATCCGCCTTAGTAAAAAAACTTGAAATTAAGAGATTTATATTTTGTTCACGCCCGTTGCACAATTGTTTTATCTTTTTATCATTGAATAAAGTATCAATCTTAATGTGATTTGTCAGTTTCCATTTGAAAACTTTCGTTTAATGTTAAACGTGTCGACTTATGAAAAAACGAGTTTCTTAATTCGTATTTCTAGAATATGCTGTATTAATACCTCGTAGACACCCTTTTTATTAAAAAAAAAAACACCACAATGTAGCTTCATAATTATAAAATGATATGTTATTTTATCCAGTTAGATACATGTAGCTAAAAAACCAAAATGGCTGTCAAGGCCTTTGCTATGAAGGGATGTTAAGGATACTTAAGATGACCTAATCCACTTTCAGTTTTTTCTGTATTCCTAATGATGCATTTCTCATGCAAATTTCAGTTGAGAGAGCAGTTGATAGATGGACCACCACCACTATATCATCCGTGAAGTCGATTATAAGTTGTTATGGAATGAGAGGCACGTGAGGGGGGGCCTACAAGATATACAGTGTATTCTTCAGAAAATTAACACCGAAGCCTGTTGCCCCTTAAAATGTGTCCTTGGGAAACCTTGGAATGCAAAAGCCTCCAGTCTGCTTTTTAGAACTCCCATCAGAAGTAGAAGAAAAAACTAAATTTTTGTCCAGTTTACAGTATTTTTTTACTTTATCTCCACCGCCACATTTATGAAAATAGATTTTCTTTCTTTCAACTTTGAAAAAATTATTGTTCTTTCGAAACATTCCTTAGCATCATTTTTTTTCGTTGTTACTCAAGGACGTCAGACCTTCGATTGCCCTTAATAGTACCCTACCCCCTTACCTGTTTTAAGTCGGCCAACTTCTAGCTCCCTTTTTTATTATTTTCAATTTGGAAGCACTTTTGGGTGGAACGATAAAACGTAAGAAAATTGATGCAATTAGAAAATCATTGGCTTTAATTGTTGATGCTAAAAGCGAAAATGAAATGGGACTTAATGACTACATCTCCACTTCATTTAGCCGATAGTGCTGCTATCAATCTTCTCTTAATTTGCACAACAGGTATCCTGCTGCTTCTGACGATTGTCAACCATGCCGGGGAAAAATGCACTCTTTAGAAGTGTTTTTTGTTACTGGTTTATCCATACTCCTTTTAGACCGAAATTACTAATTGATTGACATCATTTCTATGGCTTGCCGGTCATTTTAATGCGAGTAATTTCTAGTCGAGCTGACCAGTTGGGGACTAGCTGAAAACCTGAAAACCATGTTTTTGTTTTCGTTTCTCAGTGCTAGAGGGCGTGATATGTATTTTCAACCAAATTGCATGGTGGCTATGGTTGAAATCTTGGTATTTTTACTCGAAATGATGAAGTTTTATGCTTAAAAAGGTTGATTGTTACATGTACTAGTATTACAAAAATCGAGATATGGCACACTCAGTCAGACATATGGGAAATTCCCCTTTTTAACTCATCTTAGTTACAAGACAAGAAATTGTTTTAAAAACTGGAAGTTGAAATTTGGTTTATTATACATACATGAACCTTGCATTCTAATTTTCAACTATATATGGTTATTACTGTAATTACATAGTTTTATTCAACTAAAAGAGGTCATCAAAAATAATAAACATTTTCAAAATCATCCTATATTAAAATTTTGAGTACCACTTTTTCATGCCTTTAAGTTAGTTACATGGCTTTTATCCATTTCATCAACAAGTTGAATGTGTTTAGGGGAATACCAGTCATATATCTTAAATTATTTATTTTTTTGCTAACAACCACTGTAGATGATTTAGATTCTTCCTACTCGTTTACTTGTTTGGAGGGATTGAAAATTCCATTTAATGTTAAAAAATGCTCCTGATTTATCTCTATAGCCCACCTTTTTTAGAGCTTTTAGGTTGAGGACTAGTTGAACAGCAGATACTAAGTATTAATAAATTTATGAATTTGACAACTACGAAGAGATAACTAAACGTAGAATTAAATTTAGACGCCTGTTTATCTTTCATTATTATATCTTGACTGGATTGATTCCCACGAAATGCTTTCATGGCGTTTTGTTTTCATCTATTATTTGGGTTTGCAGGTGGTGGTGAACAAACACCTTCACTTTAGGATTCATTTCGAACTAAACAAAAACAAAATTTTAATTTCTGAAGTGATGACTATTAGGATTCTCTGGGGAAAGGCTCACCTACAATTTGGCTAAATTTAAAGTAACAAATTTGTACAAGCTGTTTGTGTCAAATCAAACAACGATAAAGCATTATGAAATTACTAAAATTCGATGAGAAGAAAATTTCCTGTTTGAAGTCATCAACTTAATTTTGACAACTTAAGCAAATCATGATTTTTTTTTTAAAAAAATACATGTAATTATGATTAGGTAATGGCCGTCTAAATGCAGATATTAGCAGTGATTTTGAAGATGCCATTTTTGTAAACACTCGTTATTAATCTTTTTTTTTTATTGATTTTGAGAAACTTCAATTTCAGCGCAATTACGTAACGTGTAATTAGCAGATGGTTATTATCATTAACTAATATCAGGTTATTCCCACTTTTTTTAACGAGTGTCGTTTAGTATGTAAATTAGCCGATGATAAGTTTGGTAACCGATTCGAGGGGCATTGGTTTTACAAGTTTGTTGCCATTTTCTGAGCTTTTTCTGGGCTCGTTGTCCTCTTGCTAGAGAGAAGAAAAAAAAAACCTTCAAGGCTGTTGGGGAAAATCTTGAATACCATGAGAGTGCAATGAATTTTGATGATAATATCTATGGCAGAGTTCAGAATACGTATATTTATATACAGCAGTCATTAGAAAGAGTTAAGGCGTTATCGTGCAAAGGTCAACCCTGTATTCGTCCTTTGCTAGCTAATATCATTCAGTCTGTTTCATATACATGTATGGCTCAATGAGAGAGGTGGGTTTATTTAGACTGTGGTTTTTTTAGTCTGATAGTTGCTAAGAATGTGGCAAGGCTAATTGTAGTTTTTTTATGTACACGTTTTATGTTATCTGCTGCAGGGGTACATTTGTATAGTTCGAAATGAGAGATTTGTTTCTCCGTGTGAAAACTGTATCAATGCAAAATAAGCTTTGTATTATCTGTCACTTGTACCTATACATGTAGGTTATTCATTAAAATGTGAGAGGAATTATCGCTAACATTAACCCTCTGATGACCACCTTGGAGTCTTTAACACCAATAGTTTAAAATTTTCAAAATGTTGATTTCAAGAGTTTGGTTTTCTTTGAAATTCTAGGAAATGGCGATGATGTCAAATTTGATCCAATTTGTCTTATTTTTTCTGAATTTTTTTCATTGTTTCATTATTTTATACATGTATGTTTGAGTACACTGAGGAATTGAGGCACAAAATGTAATGTTAAATTTTTGTTATACTTGCTAACTTGTTTTACATTTGCATTTTATATGTAATGAAACAATTTGCCATCCTTAGATATGAATAGTTCGTATACATATACATGTACAATTGTACATGAATGTCTAAAAATGTTTGGGGTCAAATAGTCCCCAGATGGTCATCTTGAGTTTTCAAAAACAAGGTAGTCATTAGAAGGTTAATGTGAACATATTCAAAGATGTCAGGTTAGGAAACATGATCAAAACTCCAATAATTAGAAGGAATGTCAATTCATCGCCTGCTGTATAATGTTAAAATATATACTAAACTGGGTTTGTGGGCTTTTAAGAAGTCTAAAAAAGCCTTTCCCCGTTGAATTCTATTGCTGAAGATGAGGTGAAGTTGTTCTGCAACATGAAACATTAGTTAGATAATAAAGGTATTTTGTGAGCATTTGGGTGTCACCTTCTTTTATGATAAGGCAAAAGAATGAAGAGGATGACAATAAGAAAATGGTGAAAAACCATCGACTCCCAAAAAGCTCGTCATTCCTGTTTCCTATCTCTATAAAATGGTTCTACGTTAATACCTTGAAATCAGTATGAAAAGTATTGGAAGGACAAAAGAATTTTTTGCCTATATAGGGAGATTAAAAGCGGCAATTTTCATAAGAAATCGTGAATGAGAAATGATTCAGTTTAATTTTGAAGCTAATGTATATATGCGGAACGAATATATGATGCAAGTTTTTCTCGTTTTAACCATCGATTCATTTTGTTAGTTAAAATGTAGGAAATAGTGGTTGTTAAACAAGAAATAATACATTACTCATGTGCCTGTAATACATTGTACACCTCGCCCATCTGTTGTAATTTGCCTGTATAAACCACGTGGTAATTGCAATGTGTAATGGCAGAGGAATTTTCTTCCCACACTAACTACAACAGTAACTTGTCATTGATGGGTAAGTGTGAAAAATTGTTTTTATTGCAGACCAAATCAGTTGTAAATTTGTAACAAACTGCAAATTCAGACCGATTTATGTGGCATATTTTTCTTAAAAATCACGTTTTTTTTTCACGTGCTTTCAATTTAAACTTTTTCAAAAATGAAATTGCACCGACCACCCAAAGAGATAACAGAAATATGAATTTTCACAGGCTGTTGAGCTCGTTTCGTATACTTTTTTTCTACTTTTTTTTTAGATCTGTGACTTGATTAATTTTGAGAAAGTCTGTATTTTGTTTCATATTCATGTAGGTCTGTAGGCCAGTTTTATTTCACTCGGTGCATTTTTAAAGCAGTTTTTTTTTCCTTTTTAAAAACATGTTCGCATATTGTATTTCATGCTCGTATACGTAAATCGCCTTCTTAGATCTTGTCCATTGACCTTTATCATTTTTTTCATTCATTTTTTTTACCCCTGAACCCTTTTATGTTATCCTATATGACAATGCCTCAGCATTTTATGCATTATATTTGCAGACTGGGTACTAATTTGGTGTATAATGATCAAGCAAAAATATGCAGTTTGTGTGTGGCTAATTTCAAAAATGCATGTTTATTGATGATTTAATGATCAATGAGCGATTTGATCCACTCGTCAGTTAAGGAATTTTTTTTTAAACTAGAAAAAAATCAAAAAATCTCTCATCGCTTTTGAATTTAAAATAGCTTCGAAATGTCATTATTAGCTATTTTATTCTTAAATTTTCATGTGAAATTTAAATAGGGTATAATTTAGATATTTCTTCAACAGTCTTGATCATATCAAACATAATAAAGATAGCTTTTAATCATTATTGAATACTTTAAATTTTCACAATGTTTAATGCAATTTCAAAGTTGTTTTTCTGGTGGAAATTTTGTGTTTTATCTGTACAGGTAACATAGATAAAACGAAATTGCCATGTTTTTTTTTTAGAAAACAGGCCTAATTTATGCGTAAGGTATTTTTTAAGAAGTTTCCCAAACAGTATTTTGTAAGGGACTTCATCATGGTCGTAATTCTTCGTGTAATTCTTGCTATTAACACATGCCATAGGGGTGTAATGCTTACTTGTGAAAAAAAATCTCTCTGTATAATTTGTTTTGGGGTGGGTTTTAAAGCAGAACTGCAAACCTGTCGAAACACGTATATATAGCGTGCATATTTTAAAATCCCCTTATTATGAAATGGCTTCAATATTATTGGGTGTCTTGCCATCAGCCTTAGGTCAATACAGGAGGACTGCTCGCTGCATATGCATTACATGTTAATGGCATCTCTGGAGTGCATCAGAAAAATTCCTGATAATAAATGGTTATTGGGAACTCGTATTTTATTTTTTTTAAATTACTTTTTGTCTGCTCGGAATTATAACAGAGATAACATATTTTTCACGTGGGAATTGCTGATGCATTTTTTCCGGCCTGCAGCCTATTTATTAAAAGTATGCTCATTTTTAATAAGGAATTAGTGCCTTGAAGCCATGATAAAAATCCTTCTCGATTCTGTAGATTTTCACAGGTGAAATATACCATTATTAAAAAAGGATATTTTTTCACTAAATTACCAGCCAATTCCAGTATTTAGTTTATTGAGCACATATAATGTCATTTCATAAGGCGGCGAAGCAACATTTATAAGAGTAGCTTGTTTGATTAATACATTTTTTTTAGGATACATGAATTTACATCAATATCTACATCAAAAACAGTTATTTTTATTTGATATTGCATACATGTGAATTCATATGTAACTATAACTTATCATTTGATGTTTATAATACACAAACAAATTCTGTTATTTTGAAAACCAAATTTGAATTGCAAAAACAGTGTTTTTTTTTTGGGTGGTGCATTTGTTGTATAAATAGCTAGGTAATCAAACATTTAAACCAATGTTGAACATTTTTATATTATGTACAACGATAACCTGTGTAAGTTTTAGGGAATTTTTTAATCCGTTATATGGGGATTGTTATTTTTTTAATAAAATATTTTGCTAATGCTTGTTTCTTGTTTCGTATATATTACTTATCAAACATACCAAATGGACTCGTGCAATAATACCGTAACACTAATGGAATCTGTTTTTTTTTTATAGAAATTCCCAAAAAAATATCAACAAGGGCGTCATTATGAAACTAAAGAGGGGCTGGAATATTTCGTCTGAAACTTATCCAACGATCACCAGACATTTAATGAGTCTCTCCAGTACACTGTTGCAAAAGAAACAAAAGTAAGAAATCAACTACTATAATTTAATATTTTACACTAAGTTGTTATATGAAAGAATGCCAAATGTTTATCTTCATGGAGCTGGAAATCTTCAAATATATTAAATATGAAAGCAAAAAAAAAACTAAAAAATATTCCATACCCTATCACCCCTATCTACTATAAGCACCATACAAAGTAATTACTGGTCTCAGTACAGTAATAACTGATCCCCTATAGGTCCAGTTTGAATACCTGGGGTGCAAAGATGCGCCTGGTTTGGATGAAACATAATTCCACGTTTTCACTTTTTTCTAAAATAACTCAAAAATTATTACTTGGCTACCATAATCCAGCAACATGATGGTATCATATCTGTAATGTTGCAAGAGATTTTTGTTCCTAGCATGGCATGTTTTACGGTTATTTATTTTACCTGTATATTACTCTTGCAGTACTTTACGTAACGTTTCCCAAAAAAAAAATTCAGAAACCCTATTGGCAAGGTCATTTTTTTTAAATTCCTGGATTTCCCCCAGTGGGGCAACTTCAAAATAATGTTATGCGTTGAATTTATGGGGAAAAGCCATGAAATGCAATTTAAGTGCATAACAAGTTATTCAACTGAATTATAATGCCAATGGAGAGCTAATCAGATTTTGCAATTGTTGTTATTGTTATTGTTGGTCATGGTGGGGCGAGGACGTGACAAACGTATTTGACATATTTTTTTTTTGCATTTGATCTTGGAATTATTGCAAGTCCATTATAAAGCGTAGATTTAAGGCCTTCCTAGAATAACTTAAGAATACACTTCCAAGGATTAAGTTTTATAGTTAAATAGCGAAACTTGCAATTAATCCCTGGTTGCTGGGTTACAAATAACAAAATTCTTCACCTTTGCAAACCATTTGTGTCTTGACACTAGTCTACAGTTTGGGGTCATGCTTTTTTTGCTAACCTTATAAACTATTTTTATTTATAAGAACAATGTTGTCTTTTTCTTCCTTGTTTTCACAATGATAAATATGAACCAAACAAAATGAACAGGTAGCTAAATTTTCCATTGTTTTTGGAGCATTGAGACGTTGCCTAGTCCAACAATGCCATGTAAATAATTCCTTCGTGGAGACTATATTTTCACTTATAAATTTATTTCAGATGCCACAGCCATTGTATTAATAAGAAAAAATTGCAAGGAGTGTCTACATTTATTACAATGGGAGAAAAAAATCTGTAGATTAAGCCCAAAATGTGCTACTGGCTAGCGATACGTTATTTAAATATTTGTATTTTGTTAAAAATAGTTACTTTGCTAATATAACAATGCATGTAAACTTAAATCTACTTCTACCTCCTGCTTCTTCTTGTTTTACCATATTTCTGGTATTGTCAATGTACAATGTTTAGCAATCCAATACAGCATCTAAGATAGATGTCTTATTTACCTTAAATATTTGATATTGGGATTGTTACCAGAGTTGCCTATACGTCATTAGTGACGTACGATAAGAAAGGCGTGCTAAAATATATAAATTTCTTCAATAGATGATGGTTAAACTGGGATCTGACGATCCAGATCTAAATGACCTGGACAGGATCCAGGAATCATTTCCGACGGACAATCTGTTGCTGTATGACAAAGATCCACTTTCTCTGGTAAGTTCTTCTACAGGTTCTTGTTGTTGGACAATGAAGCTAAGTGTCCAATTTTCTAACAAATTTGGTGTTTTTCGCTTTTTTAGAGATCCAAACTATTGGTTCGTAAACGGTCTACAACAGCAAGCAGACTTCAAAGAGCACTTTCTGGAAAAAATAAAATTGTGCCAACTGAAAAGTGAGTTATCAACAATTTATGATCACGACTCGTACTATGTAAATGTTACAATCTACCACTCACTATCTTTTGCAGGCAAGGAAATAATAACGAAGTTATTAGATCAGAAAGTATTCAGAAACTTCCGCAATGTCCTCGAAACTTTATTATGGACACTCCTGTCCAGTTGACGACAGTAAGTTTTTTTTTAATAGTTTCACTATTTATATTTGACTATCTTCTATCATATTACATGTCTTTCCCACGATTTTTGAGAAAAAAATTGCAGCAATGGTTTGAATAGTAATTCTTTGATAATGCCAAAGGTGTATTTGGTTTATCTAGCAATATATATTGTATGTTGTTGTTAGTTATCAGTTTCAGCATGTTTACCTGTAATACTTTGTTTGGTTTTTATTGAACTCATCCAAATGCAACCAGCCAACACCTCTGAATTATTTTACTACGTCAAATTATACTTAAAAGCTTGTTGGGTTTTGTAGATTTTAAAGTGCAAAAGTTGATATTATATACAATTATGTCCACAATTCATATAATTTGAATGCTCATAAATATGATTAGGGTACCTCAGTGGAATACATGCATGAGTTTTAATATTGGTAGCGTTATGTTTCATGCCTAAAATATTTTTTTTAAAAATGTGCACTCTGGTGGCATGCATTCAATTTTACGTTATTCAATAGTAGTTTTTAACGGAGTGACCTGATGTGTCTAAATACACGTCATGAAGCAAACTAATTTGCTACATGAAACATAAATTTTTGGTGAATTTATGAACTGTTCATTGAAATTTCAGTGGGTTGAATGAATTCTAATATCATTTTCACTTTAACAATGAAAGTTGTCAGCGACTACTATTTTCCAGTGTAGCCGAATATGCCATGCATAAAAAACGTGGGAAGAAGTTTGACACATAGCGTGTTTTAATGTTGATTTCTGCCCTAGTTACTCCTAATTTTTTATGTTCATGTAAATATGTGGTTTGAAGTTTCAATAATGTCATCGGTGTTGAATGCCTCGTTTTGTTTGTGCTCTCGTTTGGATTAAAATATTACGTTGTCATGCATGATATATGAATGAAATTCTATCACTGAAACTTGGTGTTTTTGTAGTATCCTGAAAACAGGAACAGGTAGCTTATTACCAATTCCTGCGACTATCAGTTCCCTTTTTTTCCATAACAAGGACATTGATAAAAGCTGGTTAAAATGTAAAACATAGCAAGGACTTTGGCCAGATTATTCATAAATACAAATGCTGTATTAACTGTCAAGAAATCATCAAAAATAACTGCTTCCTCCACTTTTTTCATATCAATTGTAAATAATATTTACATTATCTAATCTTTATCAAAATTTCGTGTTATGCATTGCATATTCAGTTAAAACAATTCATTGCATTGTCGAATTCTTTATAT
This sequence comes from Xestoiulus laeticollis, assembly GCA_034698905.1. NCBI lineage: Eukaryota > Metazoa > Arthropoda > Diplopoda > Julida > Julidae > Xestoiulus > Xestoiulus laeticollis. Next base: position 25,832 of record JAQGCC010000161.1, on the reverse strand, counting down.
CCCTTGCACAAAAAAAAAAAACTAAAACATTCAACACTCCCCATGTTTTAAGGGGTGTTTTTTCTGCTTGTTCAGCTGCATTTTGGATTCATATCACACTTTCATGCATTGAGAAGTACTTTTGTTTTTTCTAGGGAGTGCAGAGTCAGGAACGCCATTTATTTCTTTTTAATGACTTATTAATCGTCGCCAAGGCAAGGTAATGTTTGGTTCATGTTATTTTTATTGCACGTGTTTTCTTCTCACCTATGTGATTTTTTGGCGTCCAGAGACATTTGTACAACCGATTTCTCTTGTTTTCAACTTGGCAGAGCTTCTGGCACTTTTAAATTAAAAGAAAAGGTTCGAGTGGCTGAATTGTGGTTGAGCAATTGCCTGGAGGTTGTTTGTGAAGTGACCAAAAATGGGGACACGTCTTTCGTCATGGGATGGCCCACGACTAATGTCGTCGCAACATTCTGGTAAGAACATTGCATTATTTGTTACTTTGCTAATCTTCAGGTTTCATCTCTTCTTGCTTATTTTTATGTATTACGAAACTCTTGAGAAATGATTAAATCTTGAAATAGTTTTCCACACTTTATGGTGCTTTGTCACAGGATGTCGGTTGTAACATTATGCTGAACATTTGAATTTCAAAATTATTTGCATTCCGAATAATTGGACCATTCGCTTATATTCGATTAAACCCCGGGTCGTTCACGAGCGTAATTGCTAATGAATCCCGGGTGTTGGGGGAATTCCCTAAGTGCTCGCACCTCACATTTTCTAATATTTTCGCACATCCCATAAGGAATTCCCCTTATTATTGAAATGTCAAGTAAATAAAATACTGGTACCGTAGATGCTTGTTTCTGGTAAGCTTTTGTCAGTTTTTATTTATTGATACCAAATTTAGGGAATACAAATAATAAACCCCTGGTCTCTAATAAACCCCGGGTCATTCTTCTTTACTTTTAAATAGTATTTATATGGTAGTGCTGCCAAAAGAACATGTTTCAGGGTTACAATTAACATACATTACCTGGAATACCTGTAAATTGTCAGGGAAGAGGGGTTTATTTTTTTAAAGTCGAGGAAATTCAACATACAGTACTAGTATATAAATATTACATTTGCATTCACATGGGGAATGCATTTACATACAGTATACTAGTAGATAAAAATCGAAATTTGTTTTTACGTTTTTTATCAAAAACAACATTGTCTACTCGTACAATTATTTAAAGGCACGAATACTTGGCTACTAAAAAAATTTTTAAATGTGTTATAATAGCTTGTGTGATGTACACTACAATACATATAATTCATTCATAAAGTAGGAGACATGATGTTTTGTAAATTATTAAAACTGCAATTAACGGAATGATACTAGTAATATAGTAAATTAGTTTTATCTTCCGTTGATTTATCAAGATATCTGAGAGAAGTTTATATAGAGAAAAAATCTTGAAATCAATTCCATCACGTGTCTTGATCGGAAAAAAATAAAACAGCATTGTAAAAAGCAGGGTGTTTTTTTTCCAGGGTAGTTTACTTTGAATTGACATTGACTCACCAGGGGACAGCACGCTAGGCCAGGGTGGGGAAACTGGCTCATTTGCATTGAAATATTTGTACAACCGAATGAATTATTTAGCGGGAATTTAAATAGAATATATATATATACGTCGTTTTGTAGTTGCCGAGTATAGGATTCAAGGATGCCGGCCCTTCTGTATACTAAATTAACCTTCACACAGGTGTTCTAGGCTTAGGTCTAGCTACCCTTAAGCACATTCGTGTACCACTTGCTGAAAAAAATGTTTAGCACACAATGTGTTTTAATGCTAAGGGGCCAGTTGCACCTTTCTATATGCAATTCATTTAAATTTTGAATTAAATTAGACAGGCAAACAAACTACTAGCCAGTGAGCGAAACGAACTTTTAGATTTTGAGGTTTCTACACATATCCTACAACGTGGCCAATTTCGGAATTTAAAATCAAAATATTGAATTCTAAAGCTAGTAAATAAGTTTTTTGAAAGTTTTCTTACTAGAATCTAATTATTATTTCATGATGGAAAATAAGGAAATTTAAAATTGTAACTGTGTTGATGTCAAGTTATCAATTTCCTTTAAAACTAACTCTATTAGGTTAGGTTGCTATTAATAGTATTAAAGTGTTCATTAATAGTTATTAATGTGGTCTTACACATAAGATTAAGGGTGTTTAATGACACTACATTAACATGTACGTGTATCATGGGGGCTTAATGATTTCATTAAGCGAATTAAGCGAATCGCTGATAACAATAAGCGGTTATTTTCCAACTTATGTGTATTGGAGTGTCCGGGACTTGCCGATTCCGATTACAATAAAAGGATGATTCCATTAAACGGAGTCCACTGTATAATTATTAACTTTCTCTTTTTAACCAGGTAAAAATTATCTCGATGCATGGTTAACACAGTTTATTCCTAATGTATACACGGCATTGAGAATGTTTTGATAGTTGGTATTTGACCACCCTTGCGATTAAATTTGTGAGGTCTTGTTAACTTCTTCTTGATAGTTAACATGTACTTAACAGCCCAATATTTTACCTCAAATGTATTGGTATTCATACACACCTTTGTAAAGGTTAGAAAAAAAATCATAAATAAGGTTCAAAACGTGTAGTTTAATACGAATGCCAATGATCATGACAATTAAGGTTTTTTTTAAACTTGATTTACGACTGGCCTACTTTTCAGTACCAAAGGTTTAAATTAAATTGAAGTATTTTACTGAATCAACTAATGTGATTCTGCAATGGAAAGTGAGGTATACATTAATTCCTAGTTGTAATACTATTTAATGTTTTTATGTAGAAATTCTTAATTTATATATGCTATAAATTTACGATACATGTATTTCTTAAGAATTAAATTGAACTTTTACTAGGATATGTAATAAATCGATCTCTACATGTTTAAGTTCAAGATTTTATTTTGAGAGACTTGATGCTAATCGTATTTTCTGTTATTCGAAGTTTAATAGAGATTTGATCTTCAAATAACACTAGAATTTAATCATGTACAACCGTTTCTTGCATGACTTCTGAAAACATGATTTTCCAGTTCAAAACCCCATGTATTTTCTGTTTGCTCTCAAAACTTTCATTGATGGTAATTTGCTTTGCCAGACTGAACTACTTGTACTGAAGAAATGCTAATGACTTTAGCTTTAAACATTTACTAAATCGACCTCAAATTATTTTCCAATTAAAAATGGCTAATTACCAAAACAATTATTGGGAATACATTAATCTTACAGGTAATTGCCTTCTGGATTATTATTGGTACATTTGCCATTTAATTACGCTCGCTTAATTGCAACTTTTATTTTATTCATGTCAATTTTTATGAATGTACTAATTATTGAGCAGTCAACATGTTATTTTTTGCCTGAACACTCTCCAAAATTTCCTCGTTGCTTTTAAATTATTTGAAATAGGCGTAAATATAAAATGCATATTAGCAGTCGCATACTGATTATGTTATGATAAAAAATTGAACTTTACATTTCTTTTTATTATTGCCATCAGTGATTTTAATTTATATTCCTGATTCTCATTTAATTCTTTGAAAATTAATGTACATGCATCTCTCAAAGAAACGCATTTGATAAGGTTTACAATATTTTTATCCCCACATTTTTTTAAAATGCGACTACAAAACTAGATCCAAACATCGATTTTGATACAACAGACCTCAATTTCTTATTTTAAGTTCAAGTGAAAATTATTTTAAAAAGTTGTTCACAATTTTATATTTTTTTTCACAATGTTAACAATTGTAATGGTTGATTAACTGCTTACAGTAATTCTATTAATAGTGGACCAAAGTACGTTAAAAATCTATTATCAGTTCGTGTTAGAATACATATTGTACACAGACAAATAAATTTGGGATGGATACCCGCTCCAAAGTTTTTATTTTCACAACTGTTTTCATTGAATCAATATTGCAATATTGACCAGGAAGACCACATATCTGCTTCTGAATGGTATACAAATGTAATGCTGCAAGTACATAAATTGCAACATGATTAAACTAACATGTTTATGTTTGTCATACCTTATTGAATTTATACAATCTTGGAAGAAACAATCGCTTGATGGTGCTATATGCAGTTGTACATCCTTCCTCGTACATATTGACCCCGATATAATTACATTTTAATTAAATCCTTTTAACTTAGTACAGCAGGCATAACGGTTTGCTACTGCCTTACTTTGCCATATTTGTCTTCATTAGAAATCCGTGACTCAGTTTAAAGTTTAATTATAGTATTTTAGTCTTGTAGAATGACTCATCATATGAGGTTACAGGACAGTGTGCTGAAATCAAACTTTGAATAAATAATTTAACTATATTTTTTTATAATTTCAAGTTTTAAGTTTTGTTTATTTATCATAAATAATTATATGTCTGATTAATTGACTAATATTGGTAATATTTATTGCAAGTTATTACCACTATCACTCTAGAAAACTAAGATGAAATTCGATAATAATTCTTAATAATTATAGAGTAGGTATAGGTGATCATCAATCTGATTATGCAGGGGGTATCCTCATTAAATTTCTCGATTTCCCCTAAGAATGGTAAATCAGAAATAAAAGGCAACATTAAATCAAATTGATACGAAAGTAGATTTCATGGCAATTTTTCATAATATCTAATTTAGGATGATGAACAAAGTTTAGGTTAATAACCTCAAACTATAAAGCCTATCTTCAAATTTAAAAAATTTTCCTCGAAAAATCGGGTTCGTGAATTTCTACCCTTGGGATTCATAACATGTTTGTTTGTGGTCAGAAACCTAGTGTTTAAGTTTTTGTATAGTTTTTACTGTTTCCAACCGACAGCTTATCTCTTTTGAGGGGGTCAATAGGTCTAAATAGGGGAAAAATCTTCAGTCTAGGTATAAAGTAGGTAGATGCATGTTTTTAATGCTTTTATCCATCAAAATGTATACATGTACATCCAAATTACACCCCCTCCTTTTTTGTATACTTTCGAATTCCTTTCCTTACCCCTACTCACATTTACTTCCATATGTTGTAATTTTTGTCCCGAGAAAACTATACTTGCACATAGCTTGTATTTTTTAAGATCCCCTTATCCACTTTACCCCCTTATTTTTTCACATACCTACGTTTAGTACTTATAACCTCTGAACTTCAGTCCACCTCAGGATCAACGTGCAATTTGAAAACTACAAACACATTTTTAAGTTAGTTTTTTTACTATTTTTACAGTCATTTTATATTTTTTCCATATACATGTACTGTATCTTAATTTTTCGGCAAACTTTCAAGTTATGTATACATATTCACCTAAGAAATTTTCTACGTTTCCACAACTGTATTTCATGGTCCAACACTTTTCAAAGTTTGACATAGCATTTACTATGCAAGCTAGCTGCTACTGCAATGGTTCATGGGATGTGACCTCAAGCTATATATATGCTCCATCTGGGTCATTCCAGTAGCTGAGAAGTTAAGGTACTGTGGTAGTGATTCGTTGGTTGCAGGATCGATTCCTGATTGGTGTACTTATGTGCCCTTTGTGTCTACCTTAAATTCTGTATGCCAAATTCACAATGGCACCTCTTCAGCTTATACTAGAACACATTGACCAGTCTTGGGACATTTGACACGAACTGGTGCCCAGATATTTCTCTTGAATTTTCAAGTGAGGATTATTCAAACTTGTTTTCTAATCCTGTGTTTGGAATGCATCAACTTCTTGAGCACTTCCTTCGAAAGTGCTATTTACGAGTGGAGCCTCTTGAAAAGGGGTAACTGTCTTCAGCAATGCGATGTCCTTGTCCGAATAATAACTGTCGTTTATTTTGCCCGTTTACAAGACTTTGGTCATTCATATGCACATCAAGCTACCTTTGTTATTCAGACGACGTGGATTTTTAAGTATTTTAATACCTGGGGACTTGTGGTAATAATGCGAGGTGCAGTGAATGTTAAATCTCCATCAGAATTCCTCGTAGACTCTTTTCAGAAATGAATATTTATGCCGAAAATATTTCCACCTTGTACATTCAACATTAAGGGGTTTATATCTAACCGTTATATCTGGAATTTAAAAAAAGAACCTTGATTAAAAAAACATACCCATAATAATATGTAGAATTACTCCATTTCATCCAGACCTTTTCACCTGTAATAAAAATGTCGCCTCCCCGCCCTTGTTTTGAACCTACCGCTAGTTTTTGACCTGCAATAGTGAATTGTGACAATTTGGATGCCCTTTTGATTCATTTCATCTTGTACCAGGTTAGGCACAAACTAGGGAATTTTTTCAAAACATTGATTTGATTTAAAACTTTAAATCATTCAAAAAGTTGGTAGGAAAGTAGTGAATGTTTACTAGTAGGAGAACCACAGTTCAGTTTGAAATACAAGTACATTAAGTACTGTCTTGAATTCTATCTCGTCGTATAGCCTCTCAGTATGACGAACCACTCGATATAACGAACGGTTCGACTGGTCTCATCACTATCCGACATTACTAAATGACTGTTTATATTGAACTTCAATTCGATGTCACAAGTCAGAATTAACAAATAATATCCTGTTGTATCATAAGATTCATATTTTCAATGATTTAAAGGTTTGATTTTTAGAAGTTAATATCATAAAACATTCGAACGCGTATTTAAGGGGTACTCAAAATACTGCAAAAAAAAATTGCTCAAGCAGCTTTAATGTCGACTCTCAAGCATTTGGCAAAAAAAAAATATTTCAGGTGTTCAATAAAAGACAATAGGGGCAAAAAACTATGTCATTTCAGTCAGTAAAAATTGCAAGGTGTCATAAAAAGTCATGAAAGTCGCCTATAGGAGCGAAGAAAAATGTGTAAAAGCAGAACACCCAGTATAACGAACGAATGTCCCATCAGTTAGGTATTCGTTATATCGAGAGTCGACTATGTAATCCATTCTATTTTTAATGTAAAATGAATCTTAGTCTTAAGATACTTTGTAAAACTGTCTTATGACTTATCTTAATTAAGAGTAAGATTTTAATTACTCTTAAAATTAAGACTGAGTCTTGATCTCCTACAACATATGTAAATCGTACCCCATGCACTGTGAAAAAGTAAATAAATTTTTGTGGTTTCAGAAATGTAATAAGAAATATTCGAAAATGCATGTTGAGTTTGATTAGTACTAAATAAAGGTACATGTGTATTTTGAAATCGATGATCACCAAGCAACCTCCCGCCTCCTATTCAATGAATAACGGTATTCCTGGTGGCCTGACCATTTGGTGGTCTAAATTCAGGTGGTTGAATATGTGTACCAAAGGACGAGTCGAAAACTCGGACGACCTACCTACGGGCTACAATACACTCACTCACACCTGCTGGCAAGGTGCCATAAGAATACTGGGCGAGGCTCGACCACTCACATTACTCAAATACATTACTATAGCATTTCATTAGGAGACTACGTAGTATAAGTGAGACGCGTGCTAATCGGAGAGGGCGCCAAAATAATAAACCTATAGTACTAACCAAGGATAAAAATACGATGTTGTTGAAAAATCATTATGAATCTGAATCGGTGCGAATAATTGCTTTGGATTTTCTGAACATCGGGAATTTAAATCAAGAATTTCGATTAATGGATACTTCGTATTTTTCGTTTCTTGCAGTTCAACCAGTACTAGAGATCTGTGGCTGGCCAAGTTGAAACAGTAAGTAACCTGTGACATTTTATTCTTGTTATATAATACATGTACTAGTATATTATAATTAAGAATTTTTGACTAATATCAATAACTACTCGATGAATCCTTGAATTTAAAAAAAAAAAAAGTTTGGAATGTGGGGAAAATATTTGACAGCCTAAATTACAATAATTGGCAACTCTAAATTTGATTAAAGTACATCAAGTATATGCGTTGATGCAAATGTATTAAACATGTTTAGTGTTTACTGTTAGCAGTTTTGTTTTAATATGAATGTGGTATAATCTTAGATTGTGATTTTGATCATGGACGTAAATCACGTGGTCATATTGTTTAATTACCACAATTATTTTTATCGACACTTCAAGTCATTCTGTTCAAATGTCATAGTGTATTAGTTGAACTGTACATGTAATAGTACAGTGTATGAGCAGTATATTTTTATAATAATTCGTTTTATACATGTAAATACTGTAGATTTTGTCTAAAAATAATGCAGCAATCCATCTGTTTTCATGTTAAGATTTTAACATCAAGATTGCTACCTGTTGAAGTCAACACGTTTTATTTGCATTACAATTTCAAAACATGTTTATAAAATGTTTTATTTTGTCACCTTAAGGACAGAGTAATTTGAGTGTGGGTGTGAACAAATATTTGCAATACAAGAAAGATGAAATTTTGCTTTCATTTGATAAAAATACAAATGAAATTTATTAATTGTATTTTTCTGCTGGACGTTTGGACAGTGAACGATCCTAAATTAGCCCATCCCAAAAAAATAATATTTCTATTAGAAATGAATGAATCAGTGTTCTTGTTTGCTCAATGTCGCAATCTGAGATATCCCATGGGGGGGGGGGGGTCATCCTGCCATTGTTGTAAAAGATTGTCATTTTGTCACCGTGCTGGAATTTAGTCAATATTTAATTAATATTAAAACACCTTTCCATAAATTCAAAGATGATGAAATTCCATCGTGATGCTCAATAGGTCATACTGTACATTGGTACGTGAGTCAAATGAAACTGGAAATTTTCAGACATTCCTTTTAGGAATGATCATCCCAAAAAATACCATATTTGGAAAAATGACTAGGTCCCTTGGTATCTGGAATGAAACGCTGATGGGGGGGGTATAGTCATTGTGGAACTATTTAGGGGTGTAAAAATCTTTGTTAATAATCTCGGCTTTGGACAATTACTATTGTAAAATTATTAATAGTGCTAGCTTTAATCTTCTATTCAGGGTTGCCAATATTTACATCTTCGGTGATAAATGTCTCCAAGGCTGATTAGCATGGAAGTACCATTTCCAGGAAAAGGTTTAAAAATAGGTGAATTTTGGGTCATTTTCCCCCTTTCCTTGAATGTGAATTGGCGCCATTTTTTGGACAATACAACCCTTATGGCCCTAAGGGAGTACTATATACTAGCTTTGTGAAGAATTTTGTAAATCTTTTTTTTCAAATTACCTACCTGTACCTGTACAAAAATGTGTGAAACCAGAAATATGAGGTCGTTCTTATACAAGGAGTTCCGGGATTTTGAGAAATGCGTAAAATTTCAAGATGCTCAATGGGCCATGTGCAGTGTGCCCATTTACGAAAGCTTAAAAATAGGGCGGATACTTAATGCATCTTCATTTGACAGTTTACATGAATTACTTGCAAAGTGGATCTTTTCATACAAAATGTAAAAACCAAATATTTTAATCTTCTTAAGTCATCTTTCAAAAATGTGGAAATCTTTAAAAAATTCAACATACATGTATAGTACATGTATGACCCCCTTCTACTCCATAAGCCTCTGCGTTTAAAATGTAAATTGTCGTATCTGGAGAAGGGACTATATGGCATGGCCATTATGGAGACATCATTCCAAGGAACATTCCAAAATACAGTAAAACCTGCTAGAGGTGACCACCTAAAAATAACCAAATTCTGTCACTGTATACAGGTGGTCATTAAACAGAGAATTTTTTTGGAGGAAAACATATGCACTAAAAATAATTTATGAAAAGTGGTCATAATGAAATAGTGATAAGTATGATATTAAACATAGATGCAGTAACCTGTAGAAATTCATCTTACTAAAAAATCTATAACTGCATGTAAATAAATGTTTTATTGAAATCACAATCTTGAACATGGTAATGAAAAATTCAGTGTTTCAATCTTTTCAAAAGCAAGTAAATTAAAAAATCATATGCACAACAGAAAAAGGTGAAGATTAATAGGACCAATTAAAAATAGGTTTTAAAAATGCATAAACGTTTCCCCCCAAAAAAATCTATGATTTGCTATCTACTTTGGCTTATCTTAGCAGGGATTTCAACCCAGTTTCTTGTATTTTTGGGGATAGGAGACTTATAACAGAAACTTGACTTACGACGTTGACTTTGATATGCCCCATGGCAAGCTAAATGAGAGGGGAAAATAAGATTAAAATTGAACTTGTAAAAATTATTGACTTAAATCTCACGTCAACCCCTGGGGTGACATGCACCTGAGAGAAAACTTGCTTTGGTCAGTGGCCACTTTTGGTCATTTTTCTACTGTGCTCCTTAGGTGGCTACAGGAGTTTACGATGCAGAGGGCAAAAGTTCATTCATTTGAGAATGGGACATGGGGCCTGCCATTCCAAAAAGAAGCCCTGGGACTCTTTTAAGCCCTTTAGGAGTTGAGAAGTGCACGTGCACAAAAACCAGAAAACAATGCATGGAAATCATAAGGAACTTTGGAGCATATTTCGTGAGCTGTCATCAAAAGCAACTCTCGTGTTTCCACGGATCGTAAAACACTGTTGTTGTTTTTGTTTTGCATTGTTTGTTGAAAATGATTTTTCTTATGATTGTTGTGAACTATCATTTACCCTATCTCGACAATTTGTTCACATGAGTAAACGAAAATGTGGGTTACTATGGTCATAGAAATAAACGTACCATTATGCCACGAGAGTATGCTTGAGAGAAATTGGGTAATTACTTTCCTTATAGTGTCTAGTTTTTTTTAATTCAATTAGTCAGCAACTTTAAGGTTTGTTACACTACCATGCTCGGAAAATCTATGTAATATCTATTATTACATTTTTTTACGTGAATGCAAGCATCACATAATTAATTTTATTTTCATTTATTGTTTATAAATTTCAAATTTTGTATCCAAGCTAGATAACTTCTTAAAAACTTGTCATTTTAGAATTGAAAATGATATGAACAGTTAGTTACATGTATAATTTTTACCAAAGAATCAATGTTTTAAAAAATAAGCAATGAACCATTCTTCAGGGTGCGTCTTTTTCACATTGCAATTATCCCACGCATTATTCTGAAAAATACAACACCTAGAAACGATGTATTAATCAAACAATCAGGTATAGAAATGTTTGTTTCGTTTGGTATTTTCATAGTCAAATACCACCGCAATTAGATAGGAAAAGAAATATTTGCGTTTATCCAGTTTTTTTAAATACCAATGTGGAATTGTGAAGAATTACATAGCATGTTCGTGTATGTACTGTGTTTTAACAATAGCCTAGTTCATGGTCATTGATATAATTTCGCAATTAAATGTACAAATTTAGGTGACAAAAGGAGGAGTATAGGCAACACCTTTTTATTTGTTATCTACACTGGAAATCTATTTAAAAAAACTTGGCAAGGCCGTACATTTGACCACAAAAAGGCCTTCATAGTTTCTTATTTCCGCGTTATCTGTCCACCAACATTATTGGCGATGCATAGCCCCCAAAAGTGTTTCAACCACAGAAATTTAATCGAAATTTAGAAATCTCCTATTTCGACTGCATAATGTAGCAACGTTATTTCCGATACCTTATTTTGAAGTGTCGTTTCAACCTTCACGATCATGACGTTAGCAAAGGTATAAGCTAATTACTCTTGAAACCTTGCCAGAATGCTTGATTTGGCTTTCAACCCTTCTTTGCCAATGGATTTTTGAAGATATGTGCATTGCACTCATAAATTCATCTCAACTAAAATCGTATTAAGCAACCACTGCAGGTTAAAGTGTTTTCATTTGCTAAGATAAATTTTCAAGTGCATAGGAATTATATACATGTATATATATATCGTGTAATAGGAATATTGCGCAATAGTCAGAGTCAGTGCCACCCACTTTTTTGCCTTAAATCTTTATACATGTAGTTATGAAAATTCTGTTGATGTGTTTAAATAGGAAGTCGTGTGCTCTATGCACTGATGTTATTAGAGTTTACATACGGCCATTTTTTTCACAGAAACCCAAATTATAACTTATTAGCCGGCACGTTTCAAATTAAGAAAAGGAAGAGAATCCTCTTGTATGAAATCAACTTTATTCGTTTTCATTGGCAATTATTTAAAGTTGTTACATTGTTTTACATTGCTCCTACATGTACATAACATGTAACTCTCTTCACTGCAGTACACAACTGTGTTGCAGTGTAGCTACCATTTTGCATTTCTCTCTGTTCTTAAAAACATTGTAACAACTATAAATAATCTCCAATGATTATGAGAACTCTTGATTTCATACAAACAGACCATTCACTTTCCTTTCCTAATTAAATATTTTGTCCAAAGTGTTACTGTTTAAAAGTTATAATTTGTATTTCAATGAAAAAATGGTCGTAGTTAGTCTGTAATTTTATTGTATTCAATCTCGATATTTTTTTTCTAGCTTATTGTTTGAAGAGCAACAAAAAGTACCTCAGAAAACGAGCATTCGAGTTCATTATTGGGATCCCAGTACCAAAGAAGAATTTGCCCACAATGTTTCTGTATCGCCGAAAGACACTGTTATAGATTGTATCAGCAATGCCGTGCAACAGATAGGACTTCACGTAAGTTTTCCTAATCATATTTTAACCAGTAACGAAATCTGTTTTATAGTTTTTAACCTGATCCAAAATGAGTCTTGCGACTATCGGCTGGAGCACGGTCAACAGCTTTGGTCCAAAACATGCGAGAAAGTCATTCGGAGATTGTTCTGAACTGCAATATTTTGCTTAATTCGTGATGTACATCTTAAAAATTTGGATTCTTTTGGTTTTTTCAGCCTGGAGATGCGAATAGCAATCAGCTCTGGGTTAAAACAGACATTGACAGCGCCCCTTATCCACTCATCGGGCATGAATCTCCTTTCGCAATTAAGATGAACTGCTTGTACGCAGCATTATCTGTTGCCAGTGACGATGACTTGGAATATGACAGAAGCATCAATACCACTTGCCCAGTGCTTAAGTGTTATTTTATTCTTCGAAGCACGCATCGAGGATCATTTGACTTGGGTGGGTACCGCGCTGGCCTGCGACAAATTGAGCCTCACGTATTTAGAACCTGCGTAAAATGCATTTCTTATCATCACGTTTTTTTCACCGTAACAGTTCCTCCGAAGAAAAGTAAACGTATTCGCAAGTCACCTATACTGCAGAAAGTTTTCAGACGGAGTCTTAGCAAACCCGAATCTATGGACACAACCGGAACTGCTACGGATCCAGAGTCATGTTTGTTTGCTCAGCCTTTGTCAAGGTTGATCCAAGATGGGTGCCTTCCAAAGTCAATAATGGTGAGATATAAAATTCAATTATTATAATTGATTGAAACTGCGCTTTGGAGCGAGACGACAATATTTTCATCGGTTGCATATATTGTTTTAATCGGGTTTTGTCGTTGGATTTTTAGGAAATTCTGCAAACCTTATTTGAGAAAGGGCCGTACACCGTAGGGATCTTCCGGAAATCTGCAAATGTCCGCATGTGCCGAGAGATAAAAGATAAGCTGAACGTTATGGGCAGTGAATGCGATTTGGAAACTGTGAACATCTTCGTGTTAGCGGCATTGCTGAAGGAATTTTTAAGAAGCTTACCAGATTGTCTTTTGTTATGTTGCTTGTATTTGGATTGGTTAGCCGTTCCGAGGATATCTTCTGAATGTCAAAAAATACAGGAGGTTCAAAGGTAAAATACGGAATTGTTATAACTCTGCAAAAAAGTACTATAGTAGCATCCCGCTGAAGAAAGATTTTTGAAATTATAGGTTATTGGAAAAACTTCCAGCATCCCATCTAATATTTCTGCGACATTTTATGTGCGTTCTTTGGCACGTACAAAGAAGAGAGTCTGAGAACATGATGTCTGCTACCAATCTTGCAGTTTGCGTTGGACCAAGTTTACTTTGGCCGAGTGATTCTATGACGGCAACATCCACTGAGCAGTCGGAAGCATCTAAGCAGGTAAAATTTGTTGATAATATGAATATAAATATGCTCATGCCTACACTCACTGCATTTACCGGAGAAAATGAAAACAAAAGTCTTAGCATCACTGTCATATTCATAGGTTCCTGCAGTTGTTGAATTTCTTATCAAACGCTGCGAGAAGATATTTGGCAAAGATTGCCTTTCGTTGTTTGGCAATGTTTCAAAGCGGGATCTCAGCCGACAAGATTCCGGCAACGAAGAATCTGACAGCTTACATAGCTTACAGAGCTCTCACGGTTGTAAGTGCTTACAAGACATTGCAATTTCTTGGATTATAGGTTACATTGTGTCAGTATTTTTAAAAAACTTTTTTTTTGCAGCTGTTGGTTTGAGGCGTGATGATTCTTCCATCGACAGCTTGGAGCACGCTTTGTTGGGCGAAGGCGAGCAAAGTCCGAAACTTCCGAGTAAAGCCAAAATGTCGTTAACAAACCTAAGTCGTGACAGTGGCTTGACCATGAGCGACACGCAGCTGTACACGCCCGACGAGGAAATGGACAGTGAAGCTTCCAGCAGTGCGGAACACCGTCACATTTTTCCCGGAACTCCCGAAGGAGGAAATATGCCACTGAACAGGTATCGAGGGGACGACTGGAGGATCTCTCCAGTGAAATCCAGAAGTATCAGCTGTAGCAGTGCTGGTGGAGACAGTGCTTGTTCCATCGATGGAAGGCCATATAGTCAGGACGGGAAGCGATCCACAATTGGTTCCCCGTCATGCCTTTCTCCATCAAGAGGGAATACCAGAATACACAAATCGCCTAACGGGAACCTTATGGTGCCCGCTTCGTGTCCACCGTCGAGAAATTGTGTTGTCTACGGTAAAAATCAGTTGCAGATTCAGCAACTTCAACATGCGGAAAATTCCAGGATGACTGAAATGAACCCGAAATCGTTGTTTCCTCTTGGAGATAGACGAGACGTTATCAAAAGGAGACTTTCGCGGTCCAGAGCCTGGGGTCGCCCCATGTCAGCCTACGGACTCGAGGACGATAGTCCAGAACCCGTACTGTTGAGAATGAGGAAAAGCGCTTCTGAAGAGAGCATTCTTTCGAATTACGCCACCGATTGCTACCTGAATAGCAAAAAGCCTGTTAGTCACACCAAAGGCAAAGCACCTTCGCCGCCACCCACGGCAGCTACTTTGAAGCCGTGTATCACGAAGGGACGGTTAGCACGCAAAACTTACAGCTCGGGATGTGCGGAGCGTTCGGGAACGGCTAGTGGCATGTTGCGGTCCAAATCGGTCAACCAGTTTCCGCAGGATGCCGATGAATGCGAAGAATTCATGGAACGCAGCAAAAGTTACGGAAGGATCGAGACGAAGGCAAAATCCCGCGACGGGACACCAACTCAAGCTCGGTGTAGTTTATCCCGTGCTGCGGCCGTACAGTGGCGCGAGAGCAACTCTATGCTTCAGCACGATTTTTCGTACGATTCGAGCACCTTGTCCGACAACGACAGCACGCCGCACATTAGCCGCAGCAATTCACGAGGGAAAGATTACGGCACTTGCAGCACAGGTTCGTCGACGAATAATTACAGCATCTACACTGATATTTACAGCGAAAGAACTCGAGTGTCTGGAAAGGCGTCTGCGCCACCAACATACGAGGAAGTCCGGGTCAGGCAGGTAGCTTCGCCTCAGCCTCAGTCTGCCTTCAATTGCAGGGCGCGCCAGATTTACGAGGAATCTGTGCGTATTTACAACGAGCAGATGGATAGTGAAATTCACCATGCGGCGCCTATACGCATCGACACCTCGGACGAAGAGCTGGAACCACCGCCTCTACCACCCAAATCCCTCACTCTCAGACGACTCCAGAACGAGAGGTTGCGTTCGAGTTCTGAAAGCCGTGCGGGGGTCGACGACAACGGGGATTGGTATTCCATGGTCGACAATCGTCCTCCATGTCCCAGTATTAACGCGATGCCGCTGGACGCCCCTAACGTCAGCGTGATTTGCGGCAAGCGGGTTCTGACAGCCACGCAAAGTATCTACGACGTTCCTCCGTGGCGTCCCTCTGCAAGAACTAGCAATTGCCAGCCTGCGGCAGTGGCTGTCTCAAACTCCTCGCGCGGTCGGTCGGCAACAATTTCTACCTCTAAATCATCGTGGCAGCGGTCAAAGTCGCAGCCGCCACCAGAAAAACGGGCTCAACCCTTGGAATCAATATACGACTGTCCACGGCTAATTATCAAGAGTGCGCAGAGTCCGATCGATCGCAGCGCTACGCTTTCGGCCACCACCGGCCGCAGCAATGGTAAGTTTTTGATGCGAAACCAACAATCTTGTCGGCACGGTGCCACGGTGGGAAGGACATTCAGAAAAGACATTTCCTGGAGCGTTTCTCAGCTTAAGTCGCTGTTTACGAGGCACAAGGAAAATCACCAAGAGATCGTGTACGACAATGGCAAGGCTGGTGGCTTGACATCAAAAATCTGGACACAGGATGGTGATTCGAAAGCACCTCCACCGTACCGGCCACCCCCGAATTTTGAAACGAAAGAGGTGACAAAGAACACAAAAGAATCCAAGCAGCCGTGGACTTCCACGCTTAAGCGATATCGACCACAGTCTGTGACAAAGTGCTCATCTACAGAATCTCAAGGAAGTACGAGCGGGGGTGAAGAATCATACGTTTAAACGATATTATTTCAAAGAATTGTATAATTGAACTCTATAGATCCATATTAAATACGACGGTGACTTTGCTAATACCCTATTAAATGCTATTATGGGGTTAGCTACTTTTTAAGGAGTGCATGCCTGTGATGGTATAAGATTGTATGGTAAATATGAGAAAAACGTCTCCATCTTTTGAATTTTGGCATATTTTAAGATTTTTAACATGATTCGAAAGAAATTAATGTAAGTAAATTGATAAAAACAACGTGAAAACAAATTTATTGGCCTGTGATTGTAATCTCATTTCGGCTTTGGCTCAAAAGTGGTTGCAGTTCATGGAATCTGTACAGAAGTCAAAATTGTGGATAAAATTGAAAAAAAATATCATTGCTGTTCTGGATCTTATATTTATCTGTGATAATTGTTACCATTGCATGCGTATATTACTCAAGTGTGCGGCAAACCTAACTGCATTAATTGTTTGAACGGTTGTGTTACGTAATTTAATATTACAGCCAAGCAGGTGTATAGATTTCATCAATAACTTAGTTTTCTCTCTTGTTGCCAAATGCTGTATTGACAAATTACCAGATAGGTGATTTATCCAATTTTAATGTCTAGTTTAGGGATTCTGATGCGAAATCTGAGTCTTTACAGCACTTTTTGAAGTCAAGTCTGCATTAATATGCCTAAATAACCCCCTGCTGCTATCATGGTTTCCATAAGGTGGAAGTTAAGAAATTAGCATAATCGAAATATCCAAACTGATAAGTTATGGGAAAATCAGTAGTCTCGCATTAGCTAATTTCATGGACATGATTTTCCTTGCTAAGTTTTAGATCAAAACTTTGAAATAAAAGTGTATGCATTCCACGTGTAATGCCTAAAGTTGCCAAATTAATTCACTAATTTGTATAAAAAGTAACGGCTAAGTAAACTTGGATAATATAACAATTTTTTTCTATAATATCATTAGATAGACATCCCATATAAGATTTTTTTTTAAATCAGTAAAATATTTGAAAATCATAGTTATTATAATGTATAATTTGTACATAAAACTGGGTGTACCCAGTTGTTTACTCGCCTCTGCGAGGCTGTGCAGTATAAGCTATTTTTATATTTTATCTTAACTAACACTACTTGGGCAAGAGAACTTAAGTTGTGCGTAATATTTCCCCGCTTTAAGTAACCTCATTAATGCAATTTTATTAATTTGGTTTTAAGTTTCAGTTTAGTGGTTAGATTTGCAGGAAACAAATGTCAAACGTAAAGAATTAAGTTCAACAAGTAAGCATGTAATTTTGTTTTTAAATTAAATCAAGAAGTAATTTTAAGATTTCTTTTGGGCATTTTTATTTGTTAACCCTTTTCCTTAAATTTCTTAGTTTGCATGCACAAAAGGTGACCAGTTCATGTCGCCATTCAAATCTGATTACGATTTAGTTTTTCATTTTTTCACTTATACTGCATGGATTAAATTAAATTAATTTCTTGAAATTTTTTATTGCGTTGCCTGCTTATATTTAAAAATCTCATCCATTAAACTTGATATATCGTTTTGTAAAGTTTTGTCTGTTACAAATAAAAGTGTATTTTTTTATCGATACGGTTTTGAAGTGATGCCATATTTCAGCGCGATTTTCCCAAAAAAAAAAGTTTGCAACATTGGGATAAATTTATAAATGAAGAGACCGACGATGACGTCATTTGATAATGCCGAGCAATTCACAAGCTCACAGTGCACTGTATATTGAAAATCGTTTATTTTTGTGTCATTTTGTGCAAAGTAGTTCATTGTTCAATCTTGACTTGGCCTAAACATTTTAGCGCTTAAATAGCGCCGTTTTTCTAATATATCTTTTGTAATAAACTATCAGATCTTAGAATTGTGCCAGTGTATTTTTTTAACATCGAATTCAGCATTTTTATAACATTTGACATAACGTTAAATTTTTGTAGATGGACATGAATGGTTTCCGGAAAGTACTAGTATGTCTTGTAAGTTGCAAATTGTTCTTCGCATTGATAATGTGGTTTGTTTCAGGGATTTTAGCATATGATGACAAGGGCTGGTCGTGCTGCGAGTTGACATGGTTTGGCCCAATAAATTCATGCAATTCCCTAAAAGATTTTTAGATTACTTTTCTAGAATCTTGCATCGAAAATATTCATATTATTCGGAGTTTTTTCAGTTCTTCCAAGAATAACTTTTGATTGTTATTTTTTTTTTGCATGTAGCTAACAGTCCTTTTATTCCAGAGGCTACATGTACAAAATGTAGCTCGATTGATGATGACTTAAATTTTTTGTTTATGTATATGTATATTCCATTTCATGGAAATGTGTCTGTAATGTTTATAATTGTAGATCGAGGGTCTGGTAAACTTTACGGACATCTTTCCATGAAATGGAATATGCATTTATATAAACAAAAAATTTAAACAAATAATAGAATATTTATGCTAGGTCCTACTACATTTCATTTGTCCCTATCAGTTTCCAAAATTAAATTAAATAATTTAGAAAAAAAAGGCTTATTCTGGTATGCAACCCTAGCTCTTAAATGATTTTTTTCTACTGGTGCACTTCCGCAACTGCTATCGGTGTTACAATTTAATTGCATTTAAATTTTAATTATAACGCTTACAATTGCGTTTTTATAATGCCAATTTTCTAGTTAATCCATTAAATACGCTCTAGTTTCTCATTTTATTATCTAATATAATGTGCAGTTCATCACAAAGAGCATGGCCTGTTGAATGTAAATTGAATACTTAATCCGCTCTGTATAATTTATATCTACGATATTTGGGAAAAAACGGGTTGTATCAATAAGTTATGACCAATTTTATTATCGATTATCTGAATATTTTTTTAAACTTGTTTTTACTGCTAAAGGACTCTGGAATTTCAGCAAAAACAAGTTCAAATGATTTTTGTCAAAAAAGTGAATTTGAAAATACATGTACATTTATCTTCGTTAAGAAGATACAATGATGTAGCTGTGGAGAAAGGACATTCTTCGTTTACAAGGCCGAAATAATCCCCTTAATTGGGTGCATTCTATTCACGAAAATCTCATTAGTTTATAAAAACTTAAATAATTAAGCCAATGACTATTTTGAATTAAATGATAAATATGCAGGGGATGTAAATAAGAATGTTAACGCTAAGAATTTTATTTAAATGAAGAATGTGTTCGTGTTTTTCTTTCAGTTGGTAACACCGGATATTCTTCTCCAATAGTGTTATTGCATTATAGCCAAAAATGGCCCTTAATGCACAGTGGGTGAAAATCAACGTCGAGCTATTATTGAGTGGTAAGTTATTACATGTACATTACATCTACATAAAAACTCGTGCTTTCAAGCTAATGTGTATTGTAGAATTGTTTTGTACTATTGTGTATGCACTGTATACAGTACACGAATAAATTTCAATTTGTATAATCTAAATCCAATGTGCACTGTATAGTTTGGAATTAAACTCAGTAATAAATTCTGCAAGTGAAGACTTTCATTTATAAATTAATTGTACATGTACATTGTACAATGCAGTTATCATGCAAACGTGCATATTTTATATAAAACGATGGTATAAAGACCCTTTCGAGTATGGTTTTATGATGATTGCCAACAGATTAAAAGTTGGCGTTAGCAAGTTTCTTAAAAGTCAACAATTAAGGTACATGAAAGTATTTCTTGAAAATTTGGACAGACCCGCCCTACATTGTCAATATGCACTAAGTTGAGATTGAAATTGGATTGATTTTAAGTCTACTTCCTAAGCTCTTGGCTCTGCTGACGTGCTTTTATGACGATTGACATAATTGAGTTGCACATCATAAAGTAAGACGTAATGTATTTCTACCGGATATATTACGCCAATTTTTTCTTAGCAATCAAAACCTTAATTATACAATTGAAAATGCTTACTCCAGTTTACATGCAAAATCAAAACTTCCTAGCTTGTAATATATTATAGTGTTCAATTAGCAGATAATCGGAATTTTGTGAAACAACTTGATGTAGAAATCGTCATTTAGCTTCATCCCAAAATCTATTACCAAGATTTAACCTATAATTCAAAAATCAAACTTATCAGAATATTTCAAAATATTTCCTTGTCACTGCCATAAACGATTGATTTGAATCATTATGTTTTAAGATGCTTAATTTTACGCTTCTATTAGTTTCGGGAGTTTTGAAAAGCATTTGAAAGTTGGTTATCGTCCACCGATTATTATCATATATTCTTCGCGTGTTAACCTAAATTTGAGGGTTGACCAACCCTTCCTTTGATACGGTGTAACTTCATATTGATGTTTTTTTTTTATTTTCTGGTAAACTTGAACTTTTTTTTTCATATTTCCGCTTCAAAAATAGTCGCACACTCAAATGCTTTTTTATTTGGTTTCCCATGATTTTTTATGTTCAATTTTTTCGCCAAATTAAGGCTCGTTGCAAATAAATGAGCCTGATGATTCGCATCAAGGAAAGCGGAACAGCATAACATCAACAGGTGCATATTTATTTCGAAGGTTTTCTATAGGTATAAAAAAAACAAGAGTATTACATTACGTATGAAAATTATAAGTTGCATGTGTGGTTGCACGTCTGGTGTAAATGCACCTGAATTATTCCATCTCAGCTTATTTTAGATTAGTTTATACGAACGTGATCTACTTTTTTTCATTGATTTTTGACTGTTTGGCAAAATTGATATCGCAGCATTATTTTTTGGAACCCAACTGGAAAATGATATATATGATTATAATTATTATATGCGATATATAGAAAATATTATTTTGAAAATTTTGCACAATGAATGTACATGTATACACTTATGATCTAAATTTCTAAGTCGTCGTAAACATGAATGTACACCCAGTCAACCGTGGAATATAATATATAGTTATCGAAAATTATTTAAACAACTAATATATATTAAACTCGATCCTTAAACAAGATATTGCAATACTATTGGTAGTACTTTTAAAATCTCTTTATCTGGACACACTGTTTAGATCACGTGTTCAGTGGTCATATCGTAACGGCGCTTTATTGAAATGCCATGCACATTTATTAATGGTACATGTATGCAAAATCTGGCTTTTTGGTCATCATTGTTTGTCGTGCATGGTCCAGCATTTTATCCATAAATTTTTATAATGCTCACATCAATTTTACTATCAGGAATCTTGTATAAGACAAGATAAATGTCGTGATATAAGCTATTGTATATCACAGTTTAACCTATTCTTTCACATTCTATAACTTTTCACACATTCTTAGCATCTAATTAGCCATTTTCTACAGTGGTTAATGATGCAACAGACCACAGAAGTTTTTTTAAAAAATGTTATTTCCACGAAATTCAAACGGTTTTACGATTCAAAAGATATACATTGTACGCCATCTACATGTATGTAGTAATTTTATACATTTTTATTTTGATTACAAATGTATTAAACTATTACCTTGAAGTCTAATCTGATGGTGCAGGTATTTTAGCCGTTTCAAATTGTGTCTTATTCGCCTAGTTGAAATTAGTCAACTATATGCAAATGTGGTAACAAGGACGTCTAGTAAATGTACATTAATTTCTATTCTAAATTTTCGGAAAAATCTATGAAAAAAGTGTGCAATGTTGCCAGCCAGATGAATAGGTTAAAAAGCGAAATACAATTCATTGTAACAACATAAGATATTCTTAAAGCCAGAAGTTAAAGGCATTTTTGCATATAAAAAGTAGAAAATGAGTGGGAGATTATGAAAAGAAATTAATCGTGACAAATTTGAGGAAATATACATGTACGTACTGTACTGTATTGATCACAAAATTCACTAATTCTTCATAATCTACCTGAAGATTATGATCAACATAAATTTATGTAATGTTTTGCAATTCAAAATTTAGATTCCATTAGATTATATACTCTACATATGGCCTTATGATACCTATACTGTACATGTACACGTATTTGTTTGAAGGTACAATACAAGACTTAAGATCCTTTTTTCAAACATATACATGTGTATACACTGTACATGTACTTTATTTGACTTAATTGTCATGATTCAAACCTACTTTTATTCGTTTTCTGTGTATTTCATTGCAACCATTTTAATATTATATTTTTAACATGTTGTTAATGTTGCCACGTTTAAAACATATTTGCTCCATCTCCATAACAAATAATTATTTCCATTGTTTTAAATATATAATTTCCTCATCACAAATTGACGCCTTAATCGTTGGTAATTTTCTCCATACCCAGTATAAAATCGAGTACTGTACGTGTATTTCTGACATTTCAGGGATTATTTCAAGGTGCTTCCAAATAAAAAAAAAAAGCTCTGAATTTCTGGAAGGTGGGTGGAAGTCAGAGGGAAGGTTTAAATATTCGGACGTTGGTCGATTTAAAAGAAGTCTGTCATCGTGTGCCTCCTCCAGGTCCTCTTCTGCCCTCCTTCGGTCCGGCATTGTTGCACACTATACATGCAACCCCGCCTGTATTTTTTTACCCAGAGTTGAACGTCTGGTCTTCGGGGGTATATTCTCAGGTAGGTTTCCCAACTTTGACAAGCTCGTTTACGTGTTGTTCCCCACAGCACACCTACTTTGTTCCAACAACCAACCACTCTGGACTGCTAGCACATTTTTTGGCTGTTTGCCATTGCCTAGGCAGGCGGAGGCAGAGGTAATTTCCCCTCGACCGCACCAGGCATTTGCAGAGCCGTCCTACACACAAAAACACCGGTTTCGCTTGAGGCAGGTGACCCCCCTGCTTACCTCCGCTGAATATTTTCAGCTAGACGAGAGCCTCACTTCAAGGCTCTCTAATCTCCCTTTTGGACGTTCGACAAAGACTTTCCCGCTTTGTCTCCAAAGTTTCACCTTTTTTTCAAATTAATTCTCCAGGTGATGATGTGCGAGTGGTGACCGAGATTTACGTGTTCTGAAATCCTCATT
Source organism: Xestoiulus laeticollis (assembly GCA_034698905.1). Taxonomy (NCBI): domain Eukaryota; kingdom Metazoa; phylum Arthropoda; class Diplopoda; order Julida; family Julidae; genus Xestoiulus; species Xestoiulus laeticollis. The sequence goes on along the minus strand of JAQGCC010000161.1, from coordinate 2,220 downwards.
TTTTGGACGTTTCTGGACTTCTTCATTGCAGTCCATCATGACAACATACCGAATTGTGGCTGCATCGCCCCCTGAGTCTCATCAGGCTAGGAAGCGGAGGATTTATTACCCGTTTCGGGTCCTTGGTGGTTTGGGCATTGCCCAAATCTTCCTCGGTGTTTTGGCCATCATCATGCAAGTCGTGGCCCTGTGTACCACTGAACCTACCAGCTTTCTGGCAGCTGGTATCTGGAGTGGCGTGTTTTTCATAGCGGCTGGGGCCCTTGCCTTCGTGTCCACCAAGAAGAGGGGTCAGGTGTCGTGGTCCATTGCAGTTATGGTCGTCTCCATCTTTGCCATCTTGGTCGCCCTAGGCATGCTGGCAGTGGCTTCTATCGGCCTCCATCTGACGTCTAACTTCAAGTACAAAACAGGTGAGCAAGATGCCAATTATTTTCTAACAACCTGTTGTTTTAGAGCTGTTTGGTATGCGAACCTTGAAGTGATGAGCGACAATGACTTTTTTTTTTGCTCACTATGATTTTAATCAGTGCAGGTATCCCAGCCGTCCTATAATTCCTATAAATTCCTATATTTTTGATGTTGTCCTATATTATCCTATATTTTTTTAAATTGTCCTATATTTCCTATAAATTTCGATCAAAATTATAATAACAATGAGAATTTGAAGATTTAAATACTTGAAATTGAGTATTTTCAAATTTCCCTCCTCATCTAGCTTGAGGTGCCATTGTGCAGTGAGTTCTATAAGCTACAACCATGTAGACTTGTTAAGGGGCCATGCATAATACACATGCACATGTTAAAAAAGGTGCCTCCTTTGAAGTTTAGACTTTAAATAAGGGCACACTGCTTAATCTCCAGCACCAATTTCCCCCTTCAATTAGCATGTACATTTAGCTCCAGTCCACACTTGGCTGGAAATGTGCGTTTGGTAAGACTCAAACACTGCTTTTAATTATAATAGAATTTCCACAGGAAATATTTTTGCACACATTCTTATCTCATGGTCAAATAAAATTAAAATTCAATGCCCTATATGAGGCTAGCCAAATGGGTGTTTTCAGTATAGTGTGGCCTGGGGCTTAAATGTTTCATAGGGCTACTGTAGTCACAGTACCTATATAGTAGTGACACTACTAGTGTTTCAGAAGCTCTACAATTTTGGAAAGGAATATTTACCAGAATATTTTAAGGTATGATTTTTCCAAAACTTTTTAGTTTTTTTTTTAGATCTTGTAATTTTTTTATGGGTTTTTGCATGTTTTTTTTTTTAGAAAAAATCATCCTAAATCTCAAAAAACATGCAAAAACTCATAAAAAACTATTTAAAAAAAAGAGATACAAATATACATTCAAAATATAAAAAAAACAAGCAAAAAATCTTAAAAAATCTAACAAAAACTTTAAAAATATTCACAAATATACATTCAAAATATTTTAAAAAAAACATCCAAAATCTCATAAAATATTTAAAAAATCTAACGAAAACTAAAAAAACGATTATTTTGAAAGTAAAATCCCATATTTTCGAAGAAATGTCTTATATTTGTCCTATAATTTTGCGAAAATGTCCTATAATTCCTATATATTTATCCCTTAAGATGGCTGGGATACCTGTAATAGACCTGGTCACGAATTCTATCTTGTCTTAGACGAAATAACAATCGGACAAAAACCTGTTGAGATTGCAACCTATATGGATGAAATGCGTGACCTCGTCAAATTCAAAGAGCGCTATACTATACAGGCTTTTGCAATTTACCAGAAATAGAGCTAATAAGAATAATAATACGAATACTTTCTTAAGATGACACACACACTGGTCACTACAGACAATATGCAGGTGGTTACTATACAGATAATTTTTATGGTGGGAATAAATGTATTGCAACGAAAACCATTTTATGAAAAGTGGTCACTTTACTATAGGTTTCACTGTAGGCCTATCTGGTAGGCCTAAGGTTTCTGACTTCATTCATCAAATACTATGTAGACAAACTTGCTCTCAACACTGAACATGTCACTTGCAATGTTCCGCACTTGTCAGAGCGACCTTGTGCAAGTGTTCACGCATCTTCGACCCACCATGGCCATCCATCACAGGATGTGGCATCATTTTTTGATCAATTTTTAACCCTCACCTCCCTTCGCCCCTTCACATCATCAATTCTCGTTCCCCCGGAACAGATGCGATGAAATGGAATTCTGGTTGAGCCC
>JAQGCC010000160.1:0-51971 GCA_034698905.1 Xestoiulus laeticollis | reverse complement strand
TATAACAAGTAGTTTTTTTAAAAGTATGTTTTAAAATTTCCCCATAGCAAAACATGCAGTTCAGTTCCCCCTTAAGCTTAAGCACATTTTATTCCATGTATCTAACGTGTCTCGACTTTTCGATATCGCTATAGATAAATATCCAAGTAAAACTCGTACTTCGGCCGAACCTGAATCTCCTCCTAAGGTAGACCGTGCTAGCAAACCTTCTCACTTACGGTCGGCTCAAGAGCGACTTTTTGGTAAGTTAAATTTTTTAAGGTTAACGATAGAACATGGTAAACATTAGGAAAACTTATTTCATAATTGTATGTTTTTTAGGAATTTTAGAAAATGGTGAGCCAATGAATGGAAACGGAATGACTCCAAATTATATCAACACAAAAACAAGTCCCGCAGAAAGGCCAAGTGACAGACAAGTGCGTAGCTCGATTTACCCTCGCAAGATTTGATAAAAAAAAACTATTTACATGTTTTAACGAGTAATGTCAATCAATTTTAGGGTGGATACGAAAGCTCGTCATACAGCAGTGATTCGCACGCAAAATTTGCGAGCCCACATATGGATGATTTAAAATCAAGGGATCTTTATAACCAGCAAATGGCCCAAAATCGTCCGACGCACGATCCCTACAGGTTCACGCGTTCCACTGCTCAACCCATCAAGTCTCAAAATCTTCCCGAGAGAGGAGGGAAGATGCCAGTTGACGTATCCCCCGCAAAGTACAGGTTGGTGATTCCGTCAAAATCTTTCCAATTGGCCGCAGCTGTTGTCCTTCCAAAATATTTTTTTAAAATAATCTCTCTCCTTGCAGGAACCAAGATTACAAACCAGTTCCACCTCCAAAAAGTCCAAATTACAAACCGATTCCACCACCAAAGCCCAAAAATTACCGTTCGCCAATGTCGCCCACAAATGCCGACAACTACTGGAGCGGCCAAGAAGAAAGCGGAGGCCGAAGAATGGACGGTACGTTAACAAGAGCAAGCGAACTGAGCCCAAGCCGGCCACCGCCTCCGGATTTTCGAATGCAGCCGCCCCAAGCGCCATTTTACACGGCCAAATCCTATTCTCTAATGGACCCGCCACCTGCACCCTCGGCAAAGCTGAACGAACAAAGCATGAACAATAAAAACAGATACGACGACGACAGCGGTGGTTTCGATTCCGGGCAAGGCAGCAGCCTGGATCGCAACTACGATTCGCGAGTTTTCGCTAAGCCCACTTCTCCGTCGAAGGTCGCGGGCTATTATTACAACGTTCCGCCCCCACGTGATCTCGGTTATCATGGCAGGGAACCTAGCGGACTCGATTTATCCAATCGCGAGAACAGAGGAAGTGCATTCGAACTGTACAAGAAGCCCGAATCCAGATCTCCTCAAGGATACCCTGCTCCGATCAGCTTAGGGGGAGAAATGACAAAGTAAGTTGCTGCAATTTCTTTTTCCATCTAAGCTCGGGGTGTCTGTTAACAACGGTATCAAAAATTGCATTTTCTTAATCATTGAAATCTGATTAATCGATTAATAGGCACCCTTGTGTTTTGGTCGAACGTGTGCGATATTGTCAGCAAATAATTCTAAAAAAAAAAAATCAAATTGACAGATGCTTTTATCGGCATTTGGTACTTATAATCGTGAACTTTTAATTTAGAGCGAGGATTTTCTGACACTTTGGTTTTAATCATTAAGCTATTCATTTTGCTTTGAATTGTATCGATATGAAAAAAATGTGTGTTTGCATGTTACCCGATTGCACGATACGTAAGGTACGTGTATTTTTTTGTTTGTTTGGTGTTAAATGTGACCCTATCTCGAGACAGCTAAATTACAGCGCTTACTGCATTTTGTGCAATCCACGATCAAAAGTTTCGATTTTAAATTTGCCTGACGCCACTGGATCTTTCACCAGCATTTGCAATGCGTAAGTCATTGTTCAGTGTTTTCTATCATGCACAATTTTCATTCGCACCATTTTGCATGATTCACAACATTGTACAGTAAATCAATTTAATTGCCACATTTTGTCTTTTTTTTTTGTTTTGTAACGCATGGATTTCTGCATCATAATTTCTATATTTGTACATATTTTGTTACGGTGCTTGCCAATATTCAGTGTTATAATTGTACGAGCATTAATTCCCCCTGGCCCACAAAATCACATTCTCATTTATATTTAAAATAGGCTGCTGTTAAGTGATGGTAGCGTCCTAAATCATTTATACAATCTAATAGTTTCACCAACATCTTATTTATTTATGTTGATGGCCAAGTTTATTAAGAAAATGTACAAATGAAATAAAAATCTTAATGTAGAGCATATTGCATAGCTTTTTTTGTGTTCATTTTTGTGTGTATTTTATCAAAGAATCTAAAATACATTGTACCGAGTGTAATCTATAACTAGACTGCCATTATTTTGTTTGCAGGAATTTATTTTATCTTAAATTTGCATATAAAATATAGCACAAAAAGCCAACTTTGATTCTGCACAGCAGTTTAAACATTTTTGCATCTGAAAAATTTGCATTTGTGCAATGCACACAGAAAAAAGTTTGCGCATGCTGCGCAGCAACTTTTTTTTTACAGATTATTAAACAAATTAAGATGATTGCTGATTTATCAATTTGAAATATTAAGCCAGTGTATACTGATTAATTTCCCATTATCAAATTGCATGCAAAAGTAAGTATCCGTATATTAGATTTCTATGCAAACAATATATGTATATTGGCCTAGTCGCACGGTACGTAATAAACAGACTACAAAAGCTATAATGTAGTTATGTGTATACAAGGTATGTTTGTTCTGCATTGAGTTTTAGCATGAAGGCTGGTCGATTGTTAATGCCTTTGCATTTTTGCACTATGACCTCTGCCTCACGTTTTTGTCAGTACATGCGATGCTATTCTGCTGTTGCCTATGCCGAAAAAAAGCAGGATTCTGTTTGCACGGTGCATGAAATGGTGCCATTTGATAAACGCATGGTTTGGCTTGTTATTGCTTAAAATAATTTGCATCTTGATGTATGCAGCACGTAAATCTTCTTTATTTTAATTTACTTTCAATTTCACCTTCTCCCGACTTTGCATGAGCTACGAAATCATTTCCGAATAAGTATTTATTACTGCAAATTAAAATGTCAAGGGGGTTTCCAAAATGTACAAGTATGTTTTTTTTAAAAAAAAAATTTCAACATTTTGGACAACATTGCTAGTTGTCATTTGCCAGAAACGAGTTCCCAAATAAGTTTCTCGGCTTTTCCCTAAATTGGTTTAGAATATCCTGGCTGCGGTGGCTACCTGGTTCAAGGGTCTTTTTACATAGTCATGTTCAGCGGTGGGTTTTTTCTATTTATTATTGCCTGTTACCAATTAGCCTACAGAACGGTGATACAGAATCTCAGGAGAACCTATTGGAGATTGCCACTTTTGATGTCTTGGCCGAAGATCACATCGTAGTGGTAGACATGGCAGAAGGAGAATTTGACCATGGTGGAGGTGTACTCGAGTCCAAAGAAACCGGTGTCAGTATTGTAATTCCCCAGGGAGCAATGCCAAAAGGTGCCAAACAGCATATTTACTTCAAGGTTTGCCAAGACACCAGTATGCTTCCACCTCTGGACAAGGACAATGGTAAATTCTTAAGTAGCCTACATATGAAACATTCCATAACTGCATTTACGAACAAATCTAATATCGGGTTTAGGAGAAACGCTGTTGTCTCCAGTCGTAATGTGTGGACCCCATGGCCTTAAATTTAAAGTGCCAGTGGAACTCCATTTACCCCATTGTGCATCCGTGAATCCGGAGAGCTGGTCTTTTGCGTTGAAGTCAAGTGACACTCCTGGAGGTAAGTTGACTTGCTCGTCATATTCAGGTTTTACTCAAACCGTGGCATGCATTAGCAAAACCTATTATTTACACCACACTTTTCTCTAGGCGAGCCAACGCAATGGCGAAATCTGACTTTAGCCGAAGTAAATGCTGCCGGCCAAAGTTGCGTCAATTCAAACAGCGTTTCGGTACTAGTGGACCATTTCTAAGCCGACTGTCGGAGTAAATAGTAAGAAAAATGTAAAGATTTCCTTTATTCTGAAGCTGTCATGATATAGCCAAAACTGCACAAATATATCCATATCACAGAATGCAGGCATTCAAATTCAATGATCATAGGTCAGAGAGTATACATGTAAATTGAAATTGCGATCGTGCCTACTTTATAAGCCATATCGCCAAATGAATATCAGTTTCTAATCCCCTTATGATCGTTATACAGTATACAAGTAGATATTAGGATAAGAGCCATAACAATTTTGCAGTCTATATAGCTCCATCTGCATGGGTTGTAAATTTTGAAATCTGCCAAAAAGCCATTATCACTACAAATTAAATATTTTATTGCATTCGTTATAATGACTGTGAGAACAAACACTGTTATTACATGCACATTTTTAAAGCCAAATTGCTTTTCATTAAAATGAGCATCAGTTGCATATTGGATGATTTCACATGTAGGCCTACATGTATAGTGACTTCCCACTTGTCTATGGTATGTTTTTATGAATTACATATGACAAATTGGCAGTATTTGATGAATAAATAATGTGGAATTCATAATTATAGGTTATTTAATAAAAAATTAAGCAACTTACCATTAAACAAACCGCTAAAAATGAAGATCCAAGCACATTTTGTAGCACATGGCAACATGTGTCGGTTGTGTCAATTATTTACCATGTGAGAATCAGCTGGTGGTATGGCGCGCCCTCTCATATCCTGAAGAAGCAATTTAGAACACTGTACTGCAAATTCGACTTTTTGAATATGAATACATGTAATTTGTAAATTTTTCATTACTATGTACATTATATAAACACCGATCATTACTGCTAAACAAAATTTGACCACTAGAATTCAAGTTGCTAAGATAAACATTGAGAATTGTTTTGTTTTCGATGGTATTGCAGAGCAATTTGATGATATACATGTATAATGACTGTAAAATATATTTTTCCTCGAAATTAATATAACTTTTACTTCTTTTAATTCATTAGTCATTTTATGTTTAATGTATTCAAAAACACATTATATAACAGGATTTATAACAAAAAAACATTAGCAAAATAGGAAATTTTCGATATTGGCGATTATTCATCATTGCATTTTGGATTGGCATATATAATGGCGGGAAATATGGCAATAAATTAAATTATTACCATAATCTGTTTTTATATTCAAGTATTATCCGCATTAATTACATTTGCGATATACTCGAAACAGCAACAATTGGAGTTTCCTAAAAATAAAATCTAGCATTAGAATGTCATGCATATACATGCACTTGTATAATACAAAAATTATTAAAAAATTAAAAAGGCTGCACTGTGTACATTCACTGAATTAATGCAATGCCAATATCAACAAATTAGCATATCGTAAATTCGGCTTCTGCATTAAGCATACATTGGATTAATTGGCACATACAATTATTATCAAATCATTCATGAACCAATATGCAACTTTCGTTCATCCATTTCAATTCATAGATACCATTGGGCTTTACAATTATAAAATACTGCCATATTGCTGTTCAATTTTTTTCACTGTTAATTATTATCATGTCCATCGATTGTGTTACAATAAAAGCGCGTTTTTCATGTAAAGGTTTTACATGTAATTGATTTATAATAAAGGAGACAGGAGAACTTAATGGCCATAGTTACTTTTAGCACGCATGTTCCCGGAGGAATCCCTTAATGATGAAACAATCTCAGATTGGTGAATGCAAGGGTGATATTGTGATCATTGCAAGCATTGATCACAGCTTGGTCATTGGTAGATCCCATAGGACTGGCGATGAACTGGACTCCGCTCTAATTACAAGAAAAGGTTACATTTCAGAGTTTTAGTATTGAAATTTCTTCGATAATGTCCCTTCCCTCCAAAAATTTTACCTGGTGAGCTCTGTCGATGTTGTCTCTGAATGGAAAGAAAGCATCCGAACTCAGCGCAACATTGGATAACTTTTTGATCCACTCTGCGCGCTCTTCTTGAGTCAGTTGTTCGGGTGCATTTTCCAGCATGTTCTCCCAAGCAGTTTTATCCATATCCTACAAATATGATTTTTATTTTGCATTTAATTACAAAGATTAGAAAACTTCGTAAATTTATTGCTTACCTGTCCAACAGTGCCGAGTACATATATGTCAATGGCATTGGAAATCTCCGCCCGCTTTACCCCTTTCTTAAATTTCATTCCAAGCACTTTTGGGTGATGCCGCAGCCACCTTAAATTAATTATTAATTAATAGATTTGATTTTTTTGGTAGATAGCACAATTCATTCCAAAGATTATTTATTCACCAATTGTTAGCCTTGTCTCCGGCCAGTCTTGTACAATGGATCCTGGATTGTTGACCGGCACCAGTTCCGATAACCTGAAAAACGAACTTTTGTTAATAAGTTTTGTAATATAATTTAATTTGTAAAAAAGCTGCAAGAAGGGTACCCACCTGACCATCTCTAGCATAACACACAGAATTGGACTGCGTGTATTTCAGGGTTATAGATGCAACTATTAAATCCCTAATGGCCGATTCTGGAAGCTGTAATATGGAATTTTTTTAAAAAAATGGTACATGGAATCCAACTTGAATATTGGTAGCGATTTATTTGTCTTTGTGATTATACGTACTTTAGTGTTACTCGAAACCACATTTGAAAAGAGGCTGCGATCAATATTTGCACCATTGCGTGCCTGTTCTAAAGTCAACCCAAATAATGTCCTACTTTCCATTTGTGGTGGCACATACTCTGGATCAATCTGGGATAAAAAAAATACGAAAATAAAAAAGCAAATATGAAAAATCTATTATACGGAAACCGTATCAGTCAACAGTTACTCCAACATACCTGTAAAACGCAATACGCTCCATTTTTCTTCTTCTTCAAAATTTCCAGAGCATTCTGATCATAACCAGGAGCAATAATCCCATCAGAAACCTGCAATATTAAAATAGAAATTAGGTAATGTGCCCAATGCTATTTTTGCCAAATTGCCGTCTAGCATTCCTACCTCTCGGGAAATGATTTTTGCAGTGATAACATCGCAGTTATCTGAAAGTGCAATAAAGTCACCAAAAGATGACATCCGGTCTGCACCTCTGGCCCTAGCGTATGCCGTAGCCAATGGGGTCAACTGTTTGTAAAGGTCGTCCACCATGCAGAGTTGGGCCTCTTGGACATCGAGCGGAACACCAACAGCGGCACCTGAACAATTAATAAAATATTTAAATCGCTGTTCATACGAACGTAAATACTAAATAGGTGTTCGTGAAATAAAAATTGGAAAAGACTTAATTACCAGCAGGGCTGACATGTTTGAAGGATGTTGCTGCTGGAAGGTTTAAGGCCCCTTTAAGTTCTTTTACAAGTTGATAGGCATTCAACGCATCACATAAGTTGATGAACCCAGGGGAACCATTCACAACTGAAACATAGATAACGTTAGTATATTTCAAAGAATTTCTTTGAATCGGATAAATATTTAGATAAAACTTGGAAGTTACCTCTAAGTGGAAGCTTTGCGTCCGTCGTATAAAGTTGTGCCGGTTTCTGATGGGGATTCATTCCGTAGCGTAGAGTCAACTGAGAACTACCTTGCGAGTACTGCTTGCGAAAGTAATCCGATATGGCACAATCGTACTCGGCAGTGTGACTGAAAGCTTTCAAAGCCAAAGTTTTTCGGGTGTCCAAATTGGTGTCCTTAGCGGGGGAATTTTGTATTTCTTGAATTACTCTAGATGGAGAAAACATTTAATTCCACTAGTTTCGTATCATTATAAAGTAAATTTCATTTTTTTACGTACTTATCGTAGTCATCAGGGTCGCATACTACAGTTACACGATCATGATTCTTGGCCGCAGCTCGCAACAGCGTCACACCACCTGAAATTAATTTTGTAGCAAGTTGGAAGCCAAACTTAAAAATTCCTGAATTTCTACAACGCTCTACAATGAATCTTATACCGATGTCAATATTTTCCACTGCATCTGGAACGGTCACGTCGGGTTTCGATACTGTTTCTACAAAAGGGTACAGATTGCAAACGACGATTCGAATGTATTCGTACTTCTGCTTTTCCATATCCTTTTTGTCGCTGTCGATAAATCGTGCTAAAATACCTACAAATGTTGCGAGGAAGATACAATTTTAGAAAATGTTACCCATAATGAAAATATTCAAGTTTCTCATCAAATGCCTACCTCCATGAACCGCAGGATGAAGAGTTTTAACTCTTCCGCCCAACATTTCTGGAGCCCCGGTAATATCGGACACATCCCTGTTGTAAAACAAAAACAGAAATTAAAAACGACATGTATAAAATTGCACATTTCAGCTTAATATGTTTTACATACTTCACTAAAAGACCTGCATCTTTCAATGTTTTTGAGGTGCCTCCGGAGGCCACCAAAGTCAAGCCAAAATCTTGGAGTTTCCTCGCAAATTCAAGCAATCCGCGTTTATTTGAAACGCTTAATAGGGCTAAAATTGATATATGAAAAATCGACAATTATTTGTTTTATAATTTTAAAGTCATAAGTATAGATTATTAACAATAAAAATACATAAAACAATTAAAATTAGTAATACTAATATAATAAACTTGTCATACATGTACATTTCTGTAAAATATTCTACGAATTTAATAACTATAGAGAGCAAACATATTAGTTTACATGTACATTAAGATCCTTGGTGGTCAAAATTATTGATCTAAAAATTTCCTAATGTAGGCCTGCATTTAATTTTACATGTAGGCCTACATGTACAAAACGAAGTCAAAAGCTTTTAATAAATTCTCTCATTTTCGTAATGAAAAGCTTTAGGTTTTTATTGCTATTAACAATTAAAACTGCAAATACAAAAACGTGAAAAGCTACAGTATTTAGTTTGCCAACAGCAATACTATTCGAAATATATATCTATAATTTGAAATTAAAAACTTACATACAAATAATGTACATTATGTAATTTGAAATATAATTTGAAATTAAAAACAAATCAAAAACATTGTCGTTGGGTAAATTGTTGCACAACTTCTTTCAAAATTGTTATTGTAGGTTCATTTGAAAAGTTCAAAAACCTTTTTCGTTCAAGGGCAAATTGGCCGTTTAGCTCAAAAACACGCAGTAGGTCGAAACTTGGTAAACACATGCATACATGACCTTCGCAATATTAAACTGAGTCTGAACAGTTGAACAACGTAAAATACACCACAACCGCTCAAATTTCACTTTTAATTGTACAGTTTCATGTCCTTTTCACTTTGAAAAATGACCCACTATACATTGTACGAACATATGCATAATGTACATGAAAATTTTGGGGTCACACAATTTAGTGTACACAGTGTATACAAGCTAGGCTAACTTATCACATGTACTAGTACACAACTGTAATCAAGTAAAATGAGTAAAACAAAATTTCCTAGTGCAATTTAGACTTTGTTTCAGTCTGCTCTGTGTCAAATTTTATTCACCAAACAAACAAATTAAACAAAATAACAGAAAATATATTGAAGAAAAGCATACTTTCATGCAATAATGATGTACATGTGCATGTACTTACCTAAGTTAGCAATTGGTTCCATGATTAATTCACTTTCCTAATGTTCCACAAGAAAAAAAACGACCTACACTGTACTTTGATGCAAAGTCCTTTATACTGAGGCATCCCTTATTTTAAAGGGGCAAGGCGATAAGCATATATGCATGGGAGGCACAGACAGACATTGGGGCCAATTTTGAACACGGGGTCAATTGACCTTATTTTCACCCAATTGTGTTTCACTTGCAATTGTCCCCTTTAAGAAAACTTGTAAAAGGGGCGTGTTTAATGTGACCCTAAAAGGGCCCTAGGCAGCCTCCCATAAATAAACACGTTGTTACTTGTTGTACCAAAAAAAAATATCATGTACTTGTACTTGTCCGGTCTGGTTCAGACTCAAAATAGGGCAGAAATAATTAGAATGATATATACTTGCCTAAGTTAGCAACAGGGTCCATAATTTCTCTGCTTTTCTGCTGTGTTGAAGAGAAGAAGTGTCGATTGCTTTGCTAGCAAGTTGTTTATGCTTGGTATTTTTATTGTCCGTTCACTTCCCTCGAATTTTAAAACGATGCCCTTTGGCCTTCTTGTGCAAGCACTTGCGTAACTTAAGCTCCCCCCATATGACAACAAGATTCGACCATCGATGCATGGAGAGACAAAAATATAGAGATCTACGAGACAACCATTTAAATTTCAACGAGGGCGGTTTTATTCTTTATAATTTGATGAACACATACAGACAGGGGGCAGTGAAACGAGATTGGACAGCGACAACAAATTAACATGAAAAGAAGTTGACAACAAGCAAAAAAAAATAATAAGCCACCCGTGTAAAATTGAATTACATTGAAAAACATTGAATTACAAAAAAGAGGTGATGTCAAATTTTTGGTATAAAACAAATTACAAAATAATAATAATAAAATGCATTAATTAGAAATTAAGAAAAGCACACGGGTCCTATTTCGAGTCCAAACTCTTGATCCTTTCCACCGATGTCAAAAGGTGCGATGTCACGTAAAGGAAGGCGATTAGGTACATCTGTCACGTACTCAAAAACTGTTCGCTGCCATTTCCGTTTGTTATACTGCGAAATTAAAATAAAACAAGATAGTGTCATGACATTAGATTCGAAGTAAACAAGCAGGATTTCATTAACACCAAATGTGTGACGTAGTGTTATTGAATACTTTCGCAATAATTTTATGTGAATTTTTGTAATCTTTCTTCTAACCAATTAATTCAGGGACAAACCCTAGTTCTAAACAACGTTTATGAATGGGGGGGATTTTAAAATAAATTCTGGAGTAAGAGGTTTGCACTTTGCAGATATAGGAAAGTATATAAAAAGGGCAATTTTTAGTGCTTCTTGATGTACCAAAAAAAAAAACTACATATAAATGCAACATGGTTTTCATCAACTATTGAAAACAGTTCATTTTGTGTCCTTGTGGCTTTTTTATATTTATTTTTTATACCTAAGCCCACGTCTTAATTTTTGAATTTTGTAATTTTGTAAAATTCCACCATACATTTCTACTCACAATTCATTGTGACCTATATTGTTACATACATGTATTTAACTAACTTTAGCATATAGAGTCCGCATAAATAATAAATAATGTTTGATTTAAAAGAGACCAACGCCCCTTATAAAACAATTGAAAAGGTCACAATAGAAATCTTTCAATGTTTTTCATCAGATCCGAAATTTCATCCAAATTTGGATTACAGTACTTCGATTTTTAATAAATTTTTACTAGTTTTTACATGCAATGAATACGTATATGTACATGCATACATGCCGAATAAGAGCAGTACAAAAAATTGTATTTTACTTACTTGACATTCATCAATAGGAACTTTATAAGTGAACATGTGATTTCCATCGTGTTTTAATTGCTTATCATTCCAAGACATCAATCTGACCGCCTTGTTATGGTTTTTGCCATTCGAGTCGTAAAACGCTACCGAATTTTTGCAATGATACGTTATATTTTGACGAGCCTGTGAACTAGAAATCTGTAGGAAAGCCAGTTGCGTGGCATCGGTTTTGTACATAAACTGCAGGAAGAATGGAAAAAATGCATTTTAAATAAATGGTACGTTATCCTATGATTCCTATCCATCATTAATTTTGGGCAATTTTTACCGTGTCTTGGCCATCCATCTCTCCTCCAAACCAAAGGTGTTTCGAAGGACCGGTGTAATAATTCTTCTTTGGAATCTGTATTCAAACGTTAAATAGTAAAGCACCGATACCATTTTTACTCTAAAAAAGTAGATTGTCCCTAATATGTACCTCGCTTGGTTTTGCATAAACGCAAGTGGCCCTTTCGTTCATATCACAGTAGGCTAGGATAGCATCCTTGCTATCTCCTTGGTTGGGATCGACCCAGTAATCCCCTGAATCAAAAAATAAAAAATTGTTTTGGACCCTTGAAGTAAAATTTTACAAATGTCATAGGACATCACATACCGCTGTTGAATTCTGGATATGCCACAGCCAAATCCCTGCAGGTTTTTGCTGGGGCTTCTTTGGTTCCTGTAGGTTTCTTTAATCTTGCAAAACGTTCCACCAACTGCTCGTATGCTTGAACTATTAACCGTTGTTGTTCTTCGGGTGTAATATCAGGGGCAAAAATCCTTGCTGGTTCATCGCCACTTAACGGATCAGGTCCCTGTCAAAATCCGGTGTTATTGGGGCCCTTTATCCACTAAGAATATTTTCGACCAACTATTTTTTAAGAAATATTTCTACCTTAACATTTCCTTGACCAAGAAGGGCCGCTAACGCCGCCGCATCGTAGCCAATGGTGTCTCCAGGAGGTCCAGGTGGACCAGGAGGACCTGGAGGGCCAAGTGTCCCATCTTTTCCAGAATCGCCAATGGGTCCCCTGGATCCAGGTGGACCTTGAATACCTTGCATACCTTGAGATCCGTCCATTCCACGAAGACCTCGGGGACCAGCAGTACCCTGTTAACGTTAGGACTTTTAGATAAAATGCACATTTTGTCAAAATCGATTTGTAAAATACCAAAGGGCACACTAACCGGCTCTCCTCGTAAACCTTGTGGTCCAAGCATTCCCTTTTCGCCGGCTGGGCCCTAAGGAATTAATATAGAATTATTATATATGGTTTAAACATGATTATAGGCCCTATGTGTTAATAATACTTACAGATGGTCCTGGTAAACCTTGAAGACCAATAAGTCCCCTGTGTCCTTTGGAGCCCTTTTCACCAATCGATCCTCGGTCTCCCTTCATACCGACCAATCCAGCAGGTCCGGCAGGACCTCGCAAACCAGTGGGTCCCGGTACACCTATGGGCCCAACTTCACCTCTTTCACCTCTTTCTCCAGTAGGGCCAGGTGCTCCCGTATTGCCAACAGGTCCAGGAAGGCCAGGTGGTCCTGATGGTCCAGACGGTCCATGAGGACCAGGAGGTCCTTTATCACCTGTTCTTCCAGCAATTCCAGCAGGACCTTCTTTGCCAGGTGGGCCCTAAACACCACATTACTTCTTTTAAAAAAAAAGTTTCAACAATTTAACAGCCAAATTGTACTAGAATTCATAATTACTTCGGTTCCGGTGTCTCCAGGAGCTCCGGTAGGTCCAGCTGGGCCTTGGGGCCCAACGGGTCCTGAAGCACCATCGTTTCCTTTTTTACCTTGAGGGCCAGACTCACCCTGAAATAACGAAGAATCAACCAAAATGCCCCGAACGTGAATAACGCTTGAAAACAGGTAATGTACTTACTGGGGCACCTCGCAGTCCACGAGGTCCCAGTGGGCCGGGAGTTCCTGGTAGGCCAGGAAGACCTCTTTCACCGGACGGACCACTAGGTCCAACTGGTCCTGCAGGGCCCTGGAATGGGAAATAATATTTGTAAAATCATTTGTTTAAATAAACAATCCATCTAAAGAATGAAAATTGGAAAATGTACTCTTGGGCCTTCAGCTCCAGCTTCTCCTTTAGCACCTTCTTGTCCAGGGGCCCCAGGGTTGCCAGGATTACCGGCAGGGCCGTGACGTCCTGGTTCCCCAGCAGCACCCTGAAATATGCATTTTTGATTATGTTGGCAAATATTTAAGTAAGGACTCGAATGCATTAGCAAAATATATCAGGCTTTACCTTAATTCCAGGCATTCCAGATGGGCCAGGTGGACCAGCATTACCTGGTGAACCCTATGGGAAAAGATCGAGCAATTACATGTACATTTAATATATACATTGACCCCTACCATGGCCAAAGCTCTTGAGCTTTGTTAATTTAGGTAAGGTTAGGTTAGGGCCCTGTGGTCGACCAGAATTCCAAATGTCATGAACTCGAAACTCGAATTCCTTGCAAAATTGGGCCAAAATAGTCCCAAAATAGGTAAAAAATACTGGAAACGTACTTCTCGGCCAGCATCACCCGGTCGACCTGGTGGACCAAGAAGTCCAGTTTCTCCCTGAAAATGAACAATATCTCAATTTTTTGTGCCTCTAAAATGAATGTTTATTGATGCTAAAACTTAGAAATATTTACCCTTTGACCCGCTTCGCCCCTAGCTCCTTTAGATCCAGTTAATCCTTGAAGACCCTTTACATAAAAGCAAACAAAGTTAGGTTTCAAAGCACTCCAAGACGGTAGAAGCCAAAAATGTATGAAACCTTACAGGTGATCCTGTTTCTCCTCTATTTCCAGCTTGTCCAGGGTTTCCTTGTGATCCCTTTTGTCCAGCTAATCCTCTTTCCCCCTTCATGCCAGAAGCTCCCGCAGGACCCATGGGCCCTGGGAAACCTTGATTTCCTGTATTTCCAGGCTGTCCTCTTTCTCCTTGGGTTCCTACTGCACCAGGTTCTCCCGGGGGTCCAGGCGGCCCTGGGTCTCCCTAAAAGATCCCATTTTTAATGTTCCACCTGTATCATCCCTTGAAAAAATTAAGAGAAAATCTTACCTTATCAGCCGGTTCTCCTGGTGGTCCCAGAGGACCAATTGGGCCCTGTGGACCTCTTGGTCCAAGAGGACCAGGTGGACCTTCAGGACCTGGACCACCAACATCTCCTCTGTCGCCTTTGGAACCAGGAGGTCCATCCAAACCTCTTGCACCTGGTAATCCCTACAAGAACGACCTTTGTATTATTTCTGGAGCAAAGAACTGGTATGTTGCTGGAAAGTTTAACCTACCACTAATCCAGCAGGTCCAGCATGACCTTTCATTCCTTTTTCGCCCGAAGGACCCTATAGAAGAATTGAGAACTATAAGCCCTTGTGGTAAGGTGCTAAAATATATGCAGCTGAAATATAATGTAACTTACAGGACGACCATCTGCACCAGCTGAACCGGATTCACCTCTAGGTCCTTGGATTCCAGCCGCTCCAATGGCCCCTCGTTCCCCAGGGAACCCTCGTTCTCCACGGGGTCCAGCTGACCCTGGCAGACCCGGAGGTCCCGAAACTCCAGTTTCACCGTCTTTACCAGGAACACCAGGATTTCCGGCAGTACCAGGCAATCCCTTAAAAATAAAATCAAGCATCTCAGTTTTTACAGAATTTTCTGGAGCAAAGTCATGATTTTAGACAAATTACACTAAATTTAAGTAACCAGCTTACTTGAAATCCTCTTGCACCAGTTTGTCCAGGAGGACCTCTTTCCCCACTCTCCCCAGGTGGCCCAGGTAAACCTTGGGCCCCAGTTGCACCATCTTTGCCTGGATCACCTCTAGGTCCCATTGGTCCTGTAGCACCTATATCACCATCTTTTCCAGGCTCTCCCTAATGGTAATTTAAAATAGACAACGGATATGAGTACAGGTACCAGTATCTAACACTGGGTAACCTTATAGACATCGTGAAAAGGGCCCTTACCACCAAACCTTTGTCTCCTGGTTTTCCAACCAAGCCGGGTAAACCTTGAATACCTTGGGCCCCTTGTTCACCAGGTTTGCCATCTGCACCGGGTGGACCACGAGGTCCAGGTTTCCCATCTCGTCCAGGAGGACCGGTACGTCCCGGAAGTCCACGGAGGCCCTATGGGGAAGTCATTGTTATGATTAGTGGTCACATTTTTATCAGTATCAGCTGAAACCATTTGATTGTTACCTGTAATCCAGGTGGTCCAGGTCGACCGGGATCACCAGATTTCCCTCTCTCTCCTTGTTGTCCAGCCTGACCTCTGTCACCGGGGCTACCTTTGGGCCCTAGAGGACCATCTGGGCCTGGCAAACCTCGTAATCCCATTGCTCCTCGTTCACCAGGGGGTCCTGATGGCCCTGGAGATCCTATGGCGCCTGTTTTACCCCGTTTTCCCGCTGAGCCTGGTGCTCCTGGTAAACCTCTAGGTCCTGGTGTCCCGGTTTCTCCTTTTGGTCCGTTTTCCCCTTTGAATCCTGGTTCTCCAGGAATGCCCTAGAAAGGGGTCGGTGACAAAGGTAGCATTTCAGTCCTGCCCAAATTTTTTATATAATATATTCTACTGTGGAATTTATAATAAAATACCGGTGATCCCTTTGAGCCCGGGGATCCAGGACTTCCGGAAAGTCCTGGTGGGCCTCTAGGTCCTGGAAATCCAGGCGTGCCAGCACCACCTTGATCTCCCTATCCGTACATAAATAATATTTAGATTTTGCCGAATATTGAAGAAAAACATACACCATTTTTTCCAGTTAAACCATACCTGAGAACCCTTCTCTCCAGGTGTACCATCTTTACCAGGGGGTCCCTAAAATAACAGATTTTCAATTAGTCGGGTTTGAAAACGTGTCACGAGTTAGTTTTCACTTGTAAAAAAATATCTTGCCACTGCTCCAGCTTCTCCAGGTTGTCCATTTCGGCCAGCTTCTCCTCTTGGTCCTTGTAACCCTTGACTTCCCTTTGGTCCATGCATCCCTTGATCTCCTTTGGAACCAGGAGTTCCAGGGAAGCCAGGAGGACCTGGACGTCCAATAGCTCCCTAAATAAAGTTTTCAATAATTCATATGATGGATTTTAATATCTTGCAAATCCACTCAGCATGGGAGCTATGAGTGATTGCATATCTCAAGGGGCATCTCAAGGGACGTAAATAATACTTACCGGAGTTCCAGGTGGACCAGCAATGCCATCAATACCCCGAAGTCCCTGTTTATAAAATTAAAAAATTCTACATTGTCGTGATTATAAATGTTTAAATTTATAAAATATCTTAAGTTGCGGTACACATGTACTTACGGGTGGTCCTGGGGGTCCTTCTCTGCCACGCTCACCTCTTGGACCGGAAGGGCCCTAAAACCAAAAAAAAATACTTTACAAAACTGGCAATCTGCTAAAACAATGAAAATATTGGATATATGAGTTACCAGTGGTCCAGCAGATCCGATTGGTCCTGGAGATCCTGTCATACCCTACATGAAAAAAAGCGTGTTATAGAAAAATGGTATAAAATAATAAAGTTGATTTCAAATACATGCCCTTCTTACTTTTTCACCAGATACACCTTGCTCTCCTTTTGCTCCATCGAGACCAGAAAAACCCTGAGACGAAATTAATTTAATTTGTGCAATATTCAGTTGATATATAATTATGATTAAGAAACTAAAATTAAAATATGTACCCTGTGTCCTTTAGAGCCTGGCATACCGGGCATGCCAGGAAGTCCTCTTGAGCCCGCTGGTCCTGGGGCACCAGCAGTGCCTGGTTGACCATCATCTCCATTTTGTCCCTAAACGTTCAAATATCAATTTTCCATCAATGATTAAAGGTCATATTTCACGTAGAATCTACAGTAAATTTATGTATTTAAAAGCAATGCATACGTCTTTTCCAGCTGATCCTGGCAAACCACGTGGGCCGCTAGGTCCAGGTGAACCCTAATTCGATTTCAAAAAATATTAGAATTTATTGGGCATTTGACAAACTAAAAATAGGAGAAAATATTTTTACTGGTGGGCCTGAATCCCCAGGTTCGCCTCTTGTGCCTTGAAATCCTTGAGGTCCCTATAAAAGTCAGGGAAAGATCATTTATGTGCTAAGGGGATTTGCTGATGACAACACATTTTATAGAGATATTACTCACTGATGGTCCCGGTGGTCCAGGAGGGCCTCTTGGTCCAACAGGTCCCTATACAAATGCACCATAAGATTTTAGGAATAGCTTCAGATTAATTAAATCTAGATCATCGAATTAAAATGAATTAAAATGCTTACAACTTGAGCTTGTAAGTATTGGAATGGATCGGGCCCAGTTGGCCCTTTGTCGGAAGAACTTGAAACTGAGGCAAATTGAGAAAGTAATGAGGTAGGCTAAATAAAAAAAAAACAATAAAAGTCGTTCATTTTTATTTTAACCTAAGGATGTTACATATGGGTTTTCAATATCTCCTTACGTCTCCTGGGGGACCTGGGGGTCCTGGTGCTCCTGGAATACCGTGATTTCCTGGTTCTCCTGGCACTCCCTTAAATTAGTTGAAAAATCATCTTTGATACAAAACACAAATCAAAATACAATGTATATTGCCACTTTAAACTGTCTAATTACCCCTTCGCCAGGTCGCCCTTGTGGACCTTGTTCACCTGGTTCTCCCTAAAAATTAAAACGAAGGCTAAATTGACGATCACATTTCATAAAAGATAAACCACACTACGGATTAATTAGTCGTAATCGTGTACAAATTCATGTTATCTAATTATTACCCTTGGACCGGGATAAATAGGAGTCTCTGGAGGGTATACATTTTCTCCTTGAGATCCCTTTGGTCCAACCTGCAAAAAGTTAGAAAGTTTAATCTATTTTATGACCGAAAATTTAGATTTCAAAGTTTCCGCTTCTAAAATCGCCATTTGGAAAAAGCGTTTAAAAACATGGCACCAAATTCAACCAATAGACGGAAATGGCGGTTTTCTTAAGTTATTTCACACTTCCAATAAGAAAAAAACATTACAAAAAGTTATTCTGAATTTCTATATGTATCTGATGTAATCTATTTCATAACCGAAAAGCAAAATTAAAATAACGAAGTCTCAACCTCTAAAATCGCCATTTTGGAAAGCGTTCGAAAAATGGCGGAAGTGACGTCATAACATGGAGCCAAATGGTAAAATGGCGTTGTTTGCTTCGAACTTCCGGTCACTTGTTAATGGATGGATTAATTAAAAAATGCATACCGAAAGAACTGTACTTTCTGGTTCAATTGGCTCAGAAATGTCAGGGCAAACTGGACAACACTGATCCAATGGAATGTACTGTTGTGTAGGGCAGTCCAAGTCAGGACAAGTTTGTTGTTCGCATACAACATCTCCTGAATTGCATTTACATCTTGTACATGGATCTGCACTCCAGACATCTCCTTCATTATAAACATTGCCATCGAACTCGCATTTTGTCGGACCTTAAAATAATAAAAAATTAAACATGAAAAGACAGCTCTGAATTTTTTAGCATTAAAAAGCAAAAGCTTTTTGTGAATTCTTTATTTTATCCTCATCCAGCTGCTGCTTTGTATATGCAACTAATTTTATTTACAACTTGAAACCCAAGTAAAAATACACCCTCTCAACAATCCCCCTCCTGTTCTCGTTTGTCATCTTCTAAAAAAACCCGAAAAATTTAACACCAAAAGTGCAACCATGTTGAATCCCATATGTGGTGTATGAAGTTTCAAAAGTACCCTGAAAGATAACGCAACAAAAAAACACACAAAAACCACAAACTGTTTCAATTGCCTATTTGGACTAATACATTATATCCAAATTCAATTTGATGCTTTTGAGCAATCAGTATGATTCACACCAAAATATACTGTGCAGTTTTTTAATGTTTCTGGTAGGTCAAAGTTTTTGCCCTTAAAAAAACATTTCCTTGATGATATAGAATTACTAAACGAGTCAAAATTACATCAAGGAAATGTAAACTTGTTGGCAGGGTTTTTAGAAAAATATTTTAAAAAAAACTCCAATTAGGATAATCTGGGATTAAAACTCATTAAATAGCAATATCTATGATAATGCTGTTTTCAGATTACTGTACATGTCCTTTGTATTAAACCCATTGTCATTTGTGGACAGAAAGCAAGATTACATGTATAAGAAGGCAAGTATCTACAAAAATGTATTAAATTTATTAATAATCCTTGACTCATATATGTAATATCTCTATATGTAATGATAGAGTTTGATCAAAGGTTAATGTGGTATATTGGGCACTACTGGCCTTGCTAATATCAGCTTCATTTACAAGCTTAATAATTAATTAAAATTATTATCTATATGCAAACTGCTATCCAAATACGTTAATTTGAGTAGATTAATTTGAAAAAAATTCATTCATAATGCGATAAGCTGGCGTCTAATTAACTCATTAAATACCGCTCTCTTTGCAACTCATCATTTTAAGATATGAGGGCAATGCCCAGATATAAAACAAACTTTTTATGTAAAATAATTTTTTTAATTTAAATTTTGTATTCATTGTATATATCTGATAAGTAACTTTTCCTTTCTTTATATTGGGTTTGTATTAAACTCAGATAAAGCTGAGAAAACGTTTCTCTTTTTTATAAATAACCATATAATATAACCATATAATAGGCCTGATAAATAACCATAATAAATGAGCAAATTACTAAAAATTTCAGTAATTGGAGTGAATTTAATTATCAGTAGTTATGATATGTGTCCAGAGATGGAGCAGCATACATGGTGAAGACATGTTACATGTATTTGGATTCAATGCCATCTATGGACAAGAGACCAAACTATTGCTGAATAAAATTAAATAAATTTAATCAAAAGCTGTTTGTATAACCATTTATTTCTTAATTATTTACCAGTTATTTTCCAACCGTCGTTAACATCTTAATAATCTCTCAGTGCTAGACTCCATGAAAATCTCTGATGGTGCTAAAAGCATCATGAATGAGAGTGATTTATCACGTTTCCAAAATTCACTTTTTATCAAGTTCATAAAAACTGGCTAAATGAAGGGGCAGAGTTCACTAAGCGTTCACTGTCCTCGCCATACATGAAAATGATCCTCATTGATGCACACTTTTTTTTTTCATAACATTTTCCAAGTCATTACACCCCAAAAAAAAACTAAATGCCTCACCCAGAAACCATACTTAGTTATAAAAAAATAAAAAATTTCGAACTAAACTTTAAAGTATTGCACTACTTTCTCCAAAACAGATTCAATTAAAATAACTTGTTTGATGCGTAAAATCACTTAAAATTCCATAGAAAATAATGGTAACATTTTTAGAAATTGTTGAATTTTTGATAAAATTAAAAAATCATACCAGCTGGCCTCGTAGCAGGAGTCGGTGGCACATCTCCATTTACAAGCACTTCCTTAACTTCAGTTTCATAATCGTCGTACTCATCATCTTCCTCAATTTCTTCAACAGGCTGAGCAAAGGCCAGTGATGCCAACACTAAAAACAGTGTCCAATACTTTGTTGGGATCTTCATGTTTTGTACTCGTTAAGAAAAAAGGGGGATTGTTGGCTGCAACCCTAGGCCCCACTTGGGCATAGGGCTAACAATGACGAGGAATGACTAACAATTGAGCATTATTTTAGTTTTGGACTCCTGTCTACTTCTTGCTTGATTGAGGAGTCGAGAGAAACTGCGAAAATCTGCTCTCTGGATCCCAATATATACGTGTTGTGGGAATGGAAGCTCATCCCTGTCCCGACCATGGTAATTCGATAGGCTCAGGGTGATTAGGGATGAGCGAAGGCTGTTGACACCATCGCACGCATTTTTATCCCGAACGAATGACTTCAACACTTCACCAATGGCTCCAGCCTTTTGGTACGAGTCAACTTAGGTCACACATAAAAACTTTTTTTTTCATCGTCTTGGGAGCCTGGAAATTTGTCAAATACCTTGTTCAGGAAGTACCATTACTACCATAATGTGATCCAACTTGTTCCTGTGTTTCTGAAAAAAAATTCTACAATTTGGTTGAACAATTTGAGAAAATATGCCTTGTAGCTATCTTAAATGTTCTGATTTGATTTCAGAACTCATGTTGAACAAATAAAGATTTGGACGTTTTAATTACTATAATGTTGTATAAAACATAGTTAAGATTTAGTTCACTCCACATTAAGAATATTTAAGGGAATTTTAGAAATTTTTTGATAAACAGCATGATGACTAGAAATAAAGTAAAGGATTGTGGCCCTTTCACCCAATCTGACCTTTGCCAGGTAATATTAGGTTTGGCGCTTCGGGTGAAAAAAACTTTATTGGATTCGAAATATCATGAACTCGAAACTCGAGTTTCCTGTAAATTTTTAGTACAATACCGAAAATAATAAAGCATTGCTTTTATCAAGATTCAATTTTTTAGTTTTGGTGCATCAAACCATAAATAATAAATAGATATCCAAATTAATTTTGATTCATTCTTGGGTTAGTTTCAAAATTAAATTAAAACAAAAATTCATGAAAGATAATTGAGTGTAAATCATTCCTAAATTAGTCAATTAAATGAAATTTAATGAACGCGTAGTAATTTTCTGTATCGTTTTAAAAATGTCATAAAATTCAATATTTCGGTTTTTATTGAGTTAACGTGAACCACTTTACTTTTATTACTAGCAAGGAAATATAAATGAAATAAAAGCTGAAAAATATCTTAGGAATCTGATCTTAAACATTGAACCGGCTTTTTTGTGCCCCCATACGGTGATATGAGCATTTTTTACAAAGCTCTAATAAAAAAAGCTTGATAAGATGTTTAATCGGAGAACCATGCATCATATGCTACAAAATAATATTTTCAAGTCTGCAGAAATAATTTACAAGTTTTTTGCTTACATTTGCCAAACAAATATGCTTTTTTAAGAGGCGTTCCCATACGCTAATAGGTCACTGTTCTCACTTTGTATTCAAAGAGCGTTATTTAGTCAGGTTCTTGCAAAAGTAATTGAAGATTTAATAACAATTTGAAAAGAAATAGCGTGGACAGATACGAGGTCACCAATTTTTATTTTCGACATCAAGGAGTTAACTCATTTTTTTTTCCTGCAGACGTTCCTATCTCTTTTCAAATTCCTAATTTTGGTTTAAACAAATCCTATCAAGTCACATTTCAAAAGTAAAATTTAGCGAATAACAAAATGATGCAAATTATATAAGCTTAGGGAACAGTAGAAAAACAATACGATGCATTTTTTAGAAAGCAAAATGAGATTTAATAGTCCATGAAAATGATAAATACAAAATGTATACGCAAATCATGATTTGCTCCCGAGTCAAATTAATATTATTCCAACTATTAGATTGCAGGAGAACAGAGTGATACATAAAAGATTTTATAGGCAATTCTTTTAAAAATGGTAAAAAATGTAAGGAATTGAGAGGTATTTTAACTGATGGATAATAAATGCCTAGAAACTCTTTCGAGTATCACCCTATATAAATAGCATTGAATAAACTTCTGCTTCCAACAGAGTTAAGAGGGCAATATGCGTGAGTAGCATATTTAAAAGCAACAGAATATTCACATTTATGAAAATGTATCAATGCGAGAAATGATGTATATACGGGAAGCATGACTCAATAATGATTGAAATTGGGTATTTTCAGCAAGAATCAGTATTTGGTGCATTTTTATAAAATTCAAGAAATTGATGGAGACATCGTTAGTGGAGAAAATTAATTGTAAACCAGAAGCAGAATTTCTTTGTGAAACAATTTGTAACTAGGAAACTATCTAATGAATGCTAAGCGACTGGTCAGTTTTTTGCACTACATAATAAAAAAAAACTTATATGGAATAAAAAGTTTAATTTGGGATGAAATAATATGGGTTAAGTTAATCGGTATTTTTACTATTTACACTATATCAACATAAAATTGTCATGTTATAGAAATTCCTAATTGCTGCTGTGTTTGGGCAAATGCCGAGCAAGTTCCTTTAAAAGTCGGCTTTGCTATCCCCTGGCATATAGAGCGGTGGGAAAGTCGTAATCACTTTTTTTTTGGGAAAGTTTATTTTAAAATATGTCGACCATTGAAATAATTTGGGGAAATCGTTATGTTCGTGCTGCGGGTCGGATATACATGGACGGCACCATAAGTAATGAGTTTTTTACATTTGGTTCCTTTTCATGGAAACCTATAAACCAGCCACCAAACTTTAGCATACCTTAGTGATAGTACGAAAAAAATAAAAACGGAATTAAAGCTAATGAACACGACTTTTTGCAATAAAAACACTCCGAGACGAGATTTGGCATAGCGAGGGTTTGTCTAAATACAGCTTTCAATAAAATACTGGAATGCAATATGGATTTATGGGGATGTCTATGCGTTTGGAAATTTTCAAATGCCTGTTCCCGAGATTATTTCACAAAAAGCGAGAAATTAATATAAATCCGGCAGGACATTTTTAACTTGATATTGCCTGCATAGTAACCAAATTTGCACTACCAAGTCATCTTAAACTAACATATGGATCCACAGCTGATGTGTCCAAAATTTCCTCTCACTATCGGTGAACGCATTTGTCGGAAAAGTGCATTCAAGAGTGTGATAGTTAATTTATAGGATTGAAAATCTTGGTATTAAATTCTCGCAATGATAAATGAAACGTTTACTGACTTTTGGCTTTAAATTAGGTTCTGCTTTCTTCATCGGGATTTCCTCCGCCGTCCTGATTCGACGGCATGCTTTCGCCGTTGGGAGAAACGTTTCTCGACGACTCCCCGGGATATTCTTCGGAACTCGGCATCGGCGAATTTCCTACGTTTGGGAACAAAGGAGGTGGAGCCGGTGAATTGACAGCATTAGCGTTCTCCGGTGTCGCGCAATTGGGAACGATTGGTTCGTTAGGCATGGGTACATCATTATCTAGTCTTTGTGGCGGTGATACTGAAAGGTACAGAACACGTTGGTTTGGATGCTAAAAATCATTTATCAAAACACAGCGTCGCCTACACTTACCTTCCATTCTCGCAACGGGCTGTTCGTGCGGATGTTCCTGAGGTGGGGCCGGCGACAAGTTTTCTTTCATAGCAGGGGCACTGTCTGTAGGTGATGGATCGACTTCCATAGCTTCAGACTGTTGTGGTTGCTGCCCCTCGACCTTTTCAATTTCTTGAGCTGATTCCGAGAGAGATTCCTAAGGTTGACGAAGGTGAACAACATATAAAAAGTAGCCTCGCAAGAACCTAACCAAAGTCCTTAGGTGCAAGAATCCATGTAAATGGTCAAAATGGATCAAAGGGCACTCAGGTCCTACATTATAACACTAGCGACCAAGTCTTTGACTCGGCCTGTTGTCATTTTAGCATACTCGTTGATTCAAAAGTTAAAATACTCCACTAACTTTTTGCTCGGCACCATCGTCCACCGGAGAGCCATCCACATTCGGCGTAGTTTCTGAAGTGGGCGATGGGCTCTCCTTATTTTCGGCCGCTGCATCGGCTTCCACTTGCGCCTTGCCAGTCTCTTCCTGTTTCTGCTGCAAGAGCTGCTGTTGCCGTGCATCTTCTGCAGCTTGAGCTTGAGCACGTTCGTTTTTCAGTTGTTCGAGTGCTCGGTCCACCATCTTTTTATACATTTCAGGATCTACCGCTTTCACGCAATGCTGCGAAGGAATAAGCGTTAAAAATAACGTCTTCGAATTTCCGAAAAGAGCACGCCTGTATAATAAAAAAAGGTCACCTTTTTCAACTCTTCTTGAAACGTGTCGCTCGATTCGATAAATTTCCGCTTTTTGACGTCAAACCTGTCTTCTATTTGCTGCAATTCTGCCACAAGTTTCTTCTGCAAAAATTCAAAAACATAAATTTTAATTGTTTTACCGATTTCGGGGGTTTTTCGAAAAATTTCCGGTAGTGGTTTTTTTACCTGGTGCATTGTCAAGGATTGGACTTGTCGCCTTAAAACTGTCATCCTGGTCGTCGTGACGACGGATCTCACATCGGGTACTACAATGTCACTGAAGATTTCATTAATCAAGCGATGGTTGCGTAGATAACGAGCAGCAGCGATGTGTTTGACCGAAAACCCATCATCGGAATCTGTTCGATAAAATTGCTTTTCCATTAACATGCTTGTGTAAATAAACCCGTATTGCCGAACATTTGTTATTCAGTCAAAAATGTCAAACCTTCTTCTTCGTCTGCAGTGATGGCAATTCTTCCATCTGACTTTTGCTAGAATTGAAAAATCCTAATTATTGCCGCGAATGACATCGTTGGCAAAAGATAAATCTAACTCCAGCAAAACAGAATTTTCAATTTTAATTCCAGGCAACGAACAGCAGAATGCATGCCAACAACATTACGTGCAAATGAAATATTTTGAAACAGCCAACGAGCCACTAAAACAAATCAAACGAGTTAGTGTCATCTTTTACCATACTCCAAAATATCATGAGTAAAAAAAAAATAAAAAAACAAGCCAAACCATAAAAACATGATTATAATAACTGTTTGAATGAATTACAGTGGGAGCTCTGTCTAAAACGTCACGATCGTCAGCAGCTTGTTGAGCTAAGAGAAACAAAAATGGCTAATTAATAAACAAAATAACTTAATCGATGAATCCTTTAATTTTTGCTCATAACATGGTCTTTCTAACTATTGTGTAATAGGATCAGGTCACCTTTAGCACAAAAAAACTTGGTTTCTTTCAAGTGGAAAAACATTTTTATGGTACCGTAACGATCTTCTGAACGTGATACAACCGTAGTAAACATTACAGATTTACCTATATATATTTCGGGGTTTTCTTGTATCATGCAAGGGCATCGGGACATCAAAGTACATGTATCATACTTTTGAAATGGTGCAATAGAGCTTTTCTCAAACTACATATCGCACTTTTACCACAACTTAACAAAACCGTTATATAAAAAGGATGCAATTCAATGACATATGCATAATTTTGAATATGATGAGGTGTAAGTTCCAAAGACAGAAATGGTAAAACATATTATACAGTTACAATGTTTGCACGATTTTTAAGTTAAAATGTGGCTTCCATGAATCGTAAAGATATCCTGCTTTATTTCAACTACAAACATTTCAAATACACGTAAAAAATTGTAATTTTTTGTCTTTATGTTGTCTTGCTGTTATTGTTTGGGACCATAAACACCCGATTCACTCTACTTAAATTTCTCTAAACTCGAAAATAGCACGACAGGACCCTGATTCAAATAGTGAAACAGACCTCTTCCCTTGGCTGCCATCCAAGCTTGATAAGCCGGAGAACTTTGGTACGTTTTCATTGCCTTATCATAGTCAGTCTAAAAATCAGACAAAATAGTTTCTTAAAAATAAAAAAATAAAGCGAAAAGAAAACAAGCGGGATTTATGCGGGTAAAGCATACAAATTGCAAGCTTAGTCTAGGGATGAAGCTCAAGCACATACCTTTTCAGTTTCATAGTCATCTATGTATTCTTGTTTACCATCATCTGATAGTTCGCGCCACATCTGCCCGATAATTTTTCCAATTTCCCATAATTTCAAATCTGGATTCTGTGCTTTCACTTGATCCCATACCTTTACGAAAAATTATATAGATAAGCGTGACGTTATCTATAATAACTACTGTAAGTGCCAAGCTTACAAAATGTATCACTTCTGAAGCCTACCTTCCTGCTGTAGCGCATGTAGGGCATCAACGGCTTATCCGGAGGTTTAGGCGGTTTCGGAACCCTGGCCTCGGACTGTGGAAACCCAAACTTGTATGTTTCACAAGGTGATTGTTGAAAGGTGCATGCAAAGAATTCAACTGAACTATCAAAATTCTCTCTTTTTTAAATCGACTCAAAATTATTTTAATCTAATCTACAAACAGATAAATAATTAAAGAGGTGACTGACCACGGTGGACTTATTTCCAATGCGAACGGGGTTAAACCCTGGATGTCCATGTGGCGAAGATACAAAGGGGTTACCCACCGACTACAAGAAATTAACAAATCTCAATAAGATTTTCGTCGCGAAGATACCTTTAATGAAGAGTGGCAATGCTCGAGGAGATGAAAACTTTCATAAGGACCCCGTATAAGGCGGATCTTGGGCTCAAAGATTTCAGAGCGAGCTCGTTAATCATTTAAAAAATTATACAAATTTTATGTGATGTACAAACTTGGGGTAAAACCAAATCTATCACGACATTGCATACAATCGAGCTGCATTATATATGGTCCAAAGTGCACCAATAAATATGAGGTTCAGATTTGTATTGCTTGTTAGCCATACTGACAAGGACTCATACAAATTTATTTCATTATTGGTAATGTAGGCCTACATTTATCTGAATTGCATGTTTACTGCCTAAACAAATACCATACTATATGTAATTGCATGAAAGATTTTGAGAATATCCGGCAAATAAATAGGTAAAAAGCCACTTAAAGCCAGTATCAGCAAGTGGTGCTGGTATCCATGCCCATTTCATCATTTTACACTAAGCTGCTTAAGGCCTTTATTCCGGCAAAAAATTAATAGACCAGCCCATGTACATGTTTACACATTTCTTTGACAGATGAATGGAAATACAGACCAATATACATTTGTGTAGAATGCCATTCCCAAATTAACCATAATGATGCACTATGCACCAAAACATTTTGTCAAGGCATAAACATACATATAGCGCAAAACATAGTGATTGTAATTCAACGATGAATTGTGAATATGTGGCTATTCTGTATAATTGGCCATGGCGATTATGGTTTTCCTTGACGCATTTTCAGGGTGTTTTAAACCCTTGCAACGAAAGAAGTGGTTGGTTGTTTGGTTTCAAGTAACATGGGTTCTCTTAATAAATATTCAACTAGGCATGCCGTTCAGTTTTGCATTGGGGCAATGTTTCATTATTCCATGCAATGCATTCTGGAACGTGGCAACAAAATGAAAGGTAGGTTAGATGGATTTGTCCAATCTCTAATATCGTTCTCAACTCCACGAAACATTCTTACAGAATTAGCATCATCGAGTTTAACAGATTCCATCTTCTAGTGGTCGGAATTATACAGTGAAATTAAGGGCGATTTAGATTTTTTGCAACACCAGCACGTTTCGGCATACAGCCTTCTTGATTATTGTTTGACAATGCAAAGCCCGGTGCAATGAAATATTTGTTTGCCTGCTTGGATTATTTGAAATTACCCCTAATTGGTGCTTGCAAATAATTCAGCACCTACATTCATTGATTAATACAATTATTTACTAACGAGCAATACATGTATGTGTTTAGGTTTTGCATATGAGCATTAAAAAGTCTCTTCAATTCGTGTTAGAATTTTCTCTTATTTATAAAGCAACTAAGAATATTTAACAGAGCAAATGTCTGCTTGACATATAGAACCATGTTTAGAGTTCAGACATGGCATTGGTCTTCCTGACAGTGATTTTGTCAATGCTCTTAAGATATTTACAATCAAATATCTCTAAAAGTACCATCCATTTTATGAATGGTAATCCGTTTCTGTCCTAGCAAGAAAAAAAATGTCCAAGCCTACCTGTGAACTTGTTGGAGTACCACCGATTTGAGCCCGAAGTCGATCTGAAAGGGTGAGGATAAAACAGATATTAGATTGATTTCAAACTGGCAAGTAAAGGTGCGTAGCAAAAATTATAAAACAATCTTTCAAATTCATTATCTATAGCTATGTAATGATAACATGGGTATGGGAGTTTTTACATCCAAATTAATCCTTAGCATGCTTACCCCTTAGAATGCCAACATTAACAGGTGTTCCTGGGTTCAGCAAATCTAAAAATTCCAAAAAACGTCCAAACCCATGCAATTCGAGCAAAAATAAAAGATAAACTTAAAAATGAGAATAATGTCATGCGACAACTTTTTTAAAAAATACTATCTTAAACAACTACAATTATACAATAAAAAAGAGGGCTTAAGATGTAAAGAAGGAGCTCAATTACGTTGTATGCAGATTCAAATTA
The DNA here is from genome assembly GCA_034698905.1 of Xestoiulus laeticollis. Lineage (NCBI taxonomy): Eukaryota > Metazoa > Arthropoda > Diplopoda > Julida > Julidae > Xestoiulus > Xestoiulus laeticollis. The sequence goes on along the minus strand of JAQGCC010000160.1, from coordinate 22,450 downwards.
AATACGTGCAGCTTATTAACACGTGTTTTAAACCCAGGTCAAATTAAAATTTTGGAACAATAGCCTTTATTTTCCAAAGGAATACTGTATTATGCATGTTTATTAAAATTACTTAACAAATTATCATCATTACAGTTTTAGGTGCACTAGAGATAATTGCCCGTTATTAAAGTAATTTTTACAGAAAACACATGGAGTGTGATGATAAACTTAAAACCAAATATTTTTTAACGCATAAAATTGAATTTGCAAATCACCCTGTTACAGTCTAACCTCCAAATATCCATATAAGATAAATTCAAGAATAGTGACTGAAGAATAGTAGCCTACATGTACTGACTATTTAAACTCATTGTCTTAAATCTTGTACTTTTTACATAAAATTCAGAGATAACTCGTGCACAATTAGGATAAACCAAGCAATACGAAGGGACCACAATGTAACGACACAAATATGCATTTTGGCTAATTTCTGAAGGCATGATTCCAACATTTCTCTAGTAATTTTTTGAAGGTCTTAAAACAGCAGGCAAGATAATCATCCAAGAAATCATATTTTTTGTTTCCTCAACTGCAATTAGGCAATGATATTTTAATATATTTTGGACAAATAGATGGGCTTGAAGCAAATATAAACCTATCACCTTGCGCAGTTATTTCTTGGCAAATAACAATATGAACAAGTTAAAACTTGCATCGTGAACAGTGTGTTAACTCCTACTACTAAACTAGTGTAAGGAACAAGAATATTATGGTTATTTATTTCTAAAGTCGCTGAATTATTTGAGTAAGAAATAGATGCTCAAAATGTCAATTCATGTATGTAATACAATAATTTTAAAAATAGGCTACTGCTCGAACCAAAATGAACTACTTATTCCCGGAATACGAATAGGCATCATCATTAGCCTATTCTCCTAATATGTAATGTCTATTTGTGTTTTGATTAGTCTCTGCGTTATTACCATGTATAAGTTAACTGACAGTTCTTCCACTGTGGTTCCTCCAAGTTCAAAGACGCTTGCTTACAAGGAATGCAGTTTAGCATAAACACTATCACTACAGTACCTATTGAACGTGCGAAATATGGTTTGAATTAGCATAATACTTACGGCTAACTGAAGTTTGTGGTTGGGTCGATGCTTGACGATAATTTGCCGGCAAAGCCATCTTTTAAATATTTAAATACAGGTTTATCTGTAAAATCGAATGGCAAAAGTGCAATTTAGGCCTACTTTTTCGAATGTGAGCGTCATGCGCAAAATAATAGCTTTTGCGTTTATTTAAGAGCAATTTCCGCCGCGTTTAACTTATTTTAAGATGCGCAAGCATATCTATGCAGTTATAAATAATCGAAATCTAACGAAATTTAATAAATACAAAAGAAACTTACAATAAATTTTGTTGGAAAAACGTTCTACCGATGCTTTCCAACAATGAAAATTAAACTACGAGCCGGTAGCCGAATTAACCGAAGCCGAAGCTGAACGAAATGTCGTGGGCAAAACATAAAATACAAGAGACAAGAGAAACTTCATATTTAAATGCAAGAAGTTAATGGGGAAGAAAACTTTATTACTATGTAATTAATGTTAAAAATAAGTAGCCGAATATGTGTTGAAAAAATATGTTCGAAAATAGCAAGAGAAATTAAATTATGTGATTTATGAATGGCCCCTCGGCTTACAATAACACGACTTTCGGCTCTCGTTCTCCCATCATTTAATATTTGAGCATTGGTTTAGATTAGCAATGCTTAGAAGACAGGTAAATACTATTGTATATTTTGCTCATTAATGTGTTTATTTTACATGAAAATGCAGTAGTCATACATAATTGTTTTGCTAGATTCTTTCGTGCTTCAAAGGTCTACACAAAACAAGGAAGCAAGTATTCAAAGATGATGATTTTGCATTAAAAGGTTTACATCTTTTCTATAAAGATCTTCCTTTTCAAATTCTCAGATCAAATATATAGATTCATAAATTCATCAATATTAGTCGAATACCAAATGCTATAAATTATGTTCTTTATGTAGAGCTCTATAGCAGTAATGGGGCATTATTTGTACATGGAGTATGTGAAATATCAGAATGTACACACCACCATGAGAATATAGTATATTAGCAGAAAAGAAAGGAGCATACAGGTCATGACAGTTTTTAGAGAAGCTACAGTACATATATATTTAATTTAATCATTTAGAATTTACCCAATTAAGTTATAACAATAAATTAATTATTTGTATAGTCAAGAATTTGTTAGAAAGGTACTCTGCAGGAAAATGCATTTTTTTACTGTGATGCATCAAAGTCGTTTCCTCACAAGTGTTTCCTTTATAAAAATATTAGAAGCTCGCAAACGAATTAATGAAGAATTTAAGATGAATAAAAATGAACAAAGTCCTGAGAAAGTACAGGAGGTAATTAAATGTTTTTGATTTAACTTAGTGCAGGAAAATCGTCTCTATTGAAATTATTATATACATGTAAGTTTGTTTAAAATCTTATTTATTACAGCTATTAAAAATAGGAACGGACTCTGAATTTCTATTGAGGACTACTGTAATTCAAGCAAAATTAACTCCAGATGGACATTACGGTAAATGTTCATTGCATTCAGTAATGTGTAGTTGTAAATATCAAGCAGTTATTATATGAAAAAATTATGAGTTCATGCAAATTATCATAAGAAAATTATTTTATAAATGATTTTCTCATAAAATGGGTAAAAATGAAACATCTAATTATTTTCTAATGTTCTGTGCTTTGCATCCATTTTCAGAAGCTAAAATAACTAAAGATACAGAATTTTTCGACAATGTGCCTTACAAAAATGGATGAATCAGAAGTTGTTTTAAATTGATATGTAGACTAGATTACTAATTGAAGAGTTGTTGAATAAAATGTAAATGTATTATGCGAACATATTTTACTTTGTGTTTGTGTTGCTTTCACTATATATATCAATCAGTGGTAGCCTTGACACGTTAAAAGCTGAAATAATCTTCAAAATCTATCTTGTCCTTACTACATTGAATCTTTTGTATTGAAATATTTTGGCCATACTTGCTTAGACCTAATTTCATATTAGGAAGTTGGAGAGCAAGTCCAAATTTTAGATTATGCCAAAGGAAGTGTGGGAAATGGGGGGCAATGTACACAATTGGTTTCCCAATTCTCAGCACTGTTTGATTAGAAAGATAAGAGATAGGAAAAATGTATATACAAATGAAACGCGAAACTAGAAGAAAAAGAACCTACTCCTGAGGGGGAAGGGTCTGTGTATTTTCGGATCAAAATGACTTCTTTAGAACAGTGTCTTGTCCGAAACGAAATTTCCGTTAAAGAACGTGTCTCGATTGAAGAAAAAAGGCTCGTGTTGGCCTACGAGGAATTGGAAGAAATTCCAAAATCTTTAATAGAAAAATATGCCAACTGGATCGAACTTTTAGATTTAAGCTATAATCACATAAGGTAAGGATCCTGTCAAAATAACATGGAGACTTCTAAAGATTGGATACACCACGGCCCATCAAAACAATTGCTTAAATTGCAATTATAAGTAGATTCAATAATTAAATTGAGTAATGTTTTTGTTCTTGTAAAAGTCTTAATAACTTTTGTTCAAAATTTTTTGAGGAAAAAAACTTAACATATTACAATTATTTTGCTTTTGGTTATTCTAAATTTCTAACAAATTCTTGTACATGTGTAATAAAAAAAACGCTTTCAAAGAATCGTGCTGTGTTTTGATGTATTCTATTTTTAATTTTGATGTAGAAATCCTCAATGCTTGTTTAAATTTTCTAAATTGACCACGCTAATTTTGGACCACAACGAGCTAGCATCTGATAGTCCATTTCCAGGATTACCAAACCTCAGCACTTTATGGATCAATCACAACAAAATTTCAGATCTCGGTTCTTTCATTTCACGATTGGCCCGAAGTGCGCCAAATCTCAAATATTTAAGCATGATGAACAATCCAGCGACGCCGAGCTCATTCGGAGGGGTATCCTTCACGCAATACGAGATGTACAGGTAGTTATTCATTACGCATTTAAAATTTCGTGAAAGAAAGAACAGGTTTTTAATTACGCATTCTTTCCCTAGATATTTCGTCGTTTTCCATTTCACAAAACTTGAACATCTCGATGACACGCAAGTTTCGTTACAGGAAAGACAAGAAGCAGCTAAACGATTCAATAACTTAAAAATCCTCAGATTGATTTTGCCAATAACTCCAAAATTTCCATTAAGTCGTGAGAACAAGATAGTCTAACCCAGAATAATGAGTTGTAGATTTGTTGTTCGGAATATAAATATTGTAATTTGTTCGATGACTTGTGAATGCTAGCATGTATTTGTGTTCTTTTTAGTAAACTTTCACTTTGAGAATAAGTACTTCTAAAGCCTCACCTTTATTTGCAATAATGATTTACAGCGGACAATCGTAAACGAGAATCGAGCGATCATCTGACACGGAGACAATTTTTGATCCATTTTCGTTGTATTTTGCACACCATACCTAAAAGTGGAGATTAAAAAATTAGAAACGAAAACAGTGCATTCAGTTTGGTACAACTTGGAATATATAATTAATTTTTATTATGTTTACTTGATCGGTATGTTCGCTGAACGTGTGTACACACTGTCTCGTATTAGCTTCCCAAACTTTAACAGTTTTATCCGATGAACTAAAGACAAAAGACAAATAAGATGGAGCAAAAAAAAAGGTAGTTCCTTCTCCAAATAAAATATTTCAAAAATTGTTTGTATAAATGTCCTTACCTTGAAACGAAATGTGTATTATCAGGAGAATAATCGACATGAAGAACCCAAGAGCCATGGCCAGAAAGTGTTCCAACTAAATTGGCATGTTGCCTAATAAATGTTCAGTTTAATATAATTCTCCCCAACACAACAATATGTATTGAACATTCAAAATAGCAAACTCGATCATTAAAAACCTTAAATATTTGTGCAAATACCAATACCCACACGTGATACACTTTCATATGTCCATCATCTGAAGCAGTAATAAGCAACTCGGAATCAGGAGAAAATGTCAATGAACGAATAGGCATGGCATGACCTATAAATAAATTATTACATTAATTCACCTCTTAAGACTTTATTAAAATTTTTATCCAGGTAGTAAGTTCTTGTAGTTTTAAGCATTTTATATGTCCGTTAGGCTAATCTATTTTATGCAATCGTGCAAAAAGATTATCTACCTTCAAGCGTATGCAGCAGTTTTCCAGTTGAAATATCAAAGACATTAATGATTCCATCAATGGCACCACTCGCAATATATTTACCATCGGGACTCTGTAAGTTACCAAAATAGCAATTAAAAGCGGCGGCGTTCTTAGTTAATAAATATTTTTTTTGATAATAACCAAGACATACATAAGCAATGCTCAGTGTGAATTTCCCTCTTGTATCAAAGGTTGATTCTAACTTTCCACTTTCCACTCCATACAAATTTATTTTTCCAGAGTGGCTTCCTGATGCCATGAATTTGGAATCAGGAGAAAACTTTACCATCCAAGCATCAACTAAGAATGTCAAAAGTTTATATTTTCCTGCCAAAATAAACATACGAAGACTTTAGAACTCACCTGGTCCAGCATCGATATTTTTAATTTGGTCCCCTGTGTCCAAGTCCCATAATCTTATATGGCTGTCTAAAGAACTGGATGCGGCAACTGCAATTTTTGAAACACGGAAGTACCCATGAAATAGAGTATTTATTCTGTATGAACAGGCGAAATTACTTTATAACATTAAGAATAGCATACTTGTTCCATCTGTATTAATATCAAGAGAAACAACCCCAAGAGCATGTCCTTCTAAACTATGACGCAATTCCAGCTTTTCATCTGACCTGCAAGCAATATATCACTAAAAGTAAGCTTTTAAAAATAATTACACTAAATATGCTATTGATACGTAGGATATCACCATTTCCAAACTTTGACAAGATCATCCACTGCTCCTGTAACTATGGAGGAAACCTCTGTTGTCTTATTTTTAACCCAAGCACAAGTCCAAATGCCATCATCGTGAGCTAAAACAAATATTTAATCAATTTGGCTGAAGAAGTAATGGGCAAAACACACTTATATTTATTATAATAATAATAACACTAAGGCCGGAATTCATAGTCGTCGAAGTAGTACTTATTTGTATACTTTTAGTACATAAGTAGTACTTACTCGACGACTATGAATTCCGGCCTAAGCATTTTCATTTTTTGTCATAATTAAGTTGAAAACGGTTGACAAACACACGTGATTTTTGCAGGTGAAAAGCATATGGTTTTCCCATGAAATTCCATTTGAAGGTAGTTAATTGCCTTCACCCTAATATAACTCAAAACTTGAAAACAGGGACAGTTTGGCAAAGTAATTGTAAAGTATCAAAGAGTGCAAGAGTGAGTTAAACTCCTAGTTTTCCCTGTTGTTACACATGTTTTTGTGTAAGGAATTATCTTAATTGTGTCAACTAGCTCAGACTGTAGGCTACTTACCTTGCTCTTGTTTAAAATTTAAAGAATACTGAAAACAAAAGAAACGTTTGTAAGATCATTTTTTGGAATAAATGTTTCAAATCTAATAAACAATAAGTACTTTATACCATTTCTTTCTGTTTTCCAGCAGAATATGATATTACAAATTTCCAACTTCCAAGGTACTATTCGAACTTCTACAAGCCACTGAAAGCTCTTTATAAACACACTAAAGGCGCTTTTAATAACGACTTTTAATAACAATTTGCATTAGGTAGCTGGGGAAGAAAATGGCGCCATTTTTGAAAAATTGAGTTACATAGTTAATTTGAAAATTATTTTTGGAGTTACATCATATAAACGGGTTTTAATAAAAAAAATTCATTAGAAGAATTATAGATTATACACATTTAAAAAAAAAATAATACCATATGTTATTCCAAATATGTGTATATAATAAGATCCTTGATTTCAATATTAAGAGACTAACATTTTTAAATAAATGTATTTGCCAAAATATAGTTAAATATATATATGAAAATATATTTGCCTAAAAGAATGGCTATTATATTAGGCGTTTGCATTTAATATTTTTAATTGCTTATTTCCAAATTATTGTTGAAATTTCACAAGCTTTTAATCGATGAAAATGAGTTGTTGTTTTTATTTTAAAAAATGATTTGTTACATTCAGTTTCCATTGGGTACTTCCCATTGAATCTTCGTTCGCAATGATGCTGTCTTCGTTAAACCTAACAAGAACTACGTTAAAAACGGGAATATAAATTTAAAAATATAACAGAGAAAAAAAATGATAAGGTAAGTTAAAATAAGAATATTTCTATCAAACGTGATTGTTATCACATTTTTGTTTATTTCACTTAACGCGTTTAAAGTTATACATAATCACATTAACATTTTGACGAGCTGCTGTTTAAGTAGCTTTTTTAATTAACTAATAATTATAGTAACTAATTGTAACTAATCCATAAGACGGTTGTTGCATGAATTAGTTACTAAATTACATGTATATATTCTCTCAATGGACTAGAAACCGGCATAATGTATACAGAATATCGACAACGATTTTTGGATAAATGCATTCTTTAAATTTCTTGATTTCTAGACCTAAATTCAACATTTATTCATCACGCAAACAAGATATACTATCTCTATGCACAATTAACGCACGCATTCACCTGACAGATTATATTAAAATGCACACACAACAATGAAATACAGACAATATTAATATAAACGTTAGTAGGTAATAATCAAAGTAATATCCCTAATCAATATAACTCATAAGAAGGTGCGAGCAGAAATTCGTCTTGATTTGCATATTTCACCCTAATTGCAGTTGCATATCGAATGTTACAATCTCACTAGTTTATTTTAGGCTTGTTTTACAGAAGTCAACCGATACAAAGCGTATAAATAATAAATATTGCTTACAAAAAAAGAATTTAACAAGGTGCATTACGAGTATTTTAATATTTAGAGATTAGTGTAGTAGACCATTGCAGAAAATTCTTTTATTCGAGTAATCCAAGAACTGAAAATCCGTTACTTCGAGATCGACTTTGGCTTCTTTGTGAATGCAATGCAATTGAAATTCAGACGAATTCTGGAAAGTAAGGTAAATAATTGACTTGAGATACGTCAAAATGTTCAATTTAAATTTCATATATATGTATACAAGCTAACAGAAAGACAGTGCTTACGAGTCACGACATATTTTGCAACTGCAATTGGTAAAACTTCAAACTAATAATTAATTTGAATTTCGTGCAACTCAAAGTATGCTTTCGCTATATAAATTACTACTATTATATAAAATTCTAATATGAAATACGTGTAGGCCTACATGCTTTTTATTTTACAGGTTGTCAGAAAAGTCACCCATATACAGTGAACTTTTTATTGAAATGCGCTCCTATCTTTCATAATTAATAACTAAAGTGGGAAAAAAATATATAAATATTAAAAAACGATCCTCACTCTACTATAAAATTCATTGTCCTTTTTCAACGTTTATAAAGCAATTAATATTTAAATGATGCTTCATATAAATGCACAAGAAACTTAAAGCTGAAATTGAGTAAAAATACTACTTTCAAAAATACATTGTAGAAAGAAAGAAAGATAGAAATGACTAATTAAGATAATAATATGTAATAAAGAGTAATAAAACCCATAGTTGCTATAGGTTATTCATCATTTCTTCACCGCATTTTGACTTTTAAGATACCCCATATTTATGAGATGCTAAGGTAAATGTCTGCAACTGAAGAATTACATTACATTTAATGCAATATTAACTTCATTTCATTCTAGTATCTTAAAGGAAATTAGTGTAAGAATCATGACTTTACAGATTTCTCGAATTTATATTAATAAAGTATTTTCAAGCAGCATAAATTTACCTTAGCATAACATACATGTATAATTGATGAAGGGGTGACAATTGGAGGTGGAGGAATACGTTCTTTTGAAACTTTGAATTTTGAAAGACAAATGTGATCAAACTAAAGTTTGGCTCCCCAACATGACATCAAAAAAAAATTAGTCCAATGTCATTTCATTCGTTTTTATGAATACTGACAAAAATGTCGTCGTGTTTGTCTTTCAAAACAACTGCAATTTAAATTTTATAAATAACCTCCTACTAAATAACAGTGACAGACGAGGTATATCATAACGATTTTTTGGAAGTAGTAATAGCTATACGCTTTGGACTTCAATTAAAGCAGATATAAATACAATACTTGGTCAACCATACAAACATACTTGAAATGTTAACAACTGCTATCACTACCAGGTCACAGAAAATATTAACATTGCAAGTATAGGCATAGCATCGTGTTTACATCAGCCTTAATTTGAAAACAAATATCGAACAATGTTACGACACAACTTTTCCTGCTAGATAACAGTGCAGGTATTTGTTAAGGTCGTGTCAGAAAATGGCCACATTTCTTGCAGATTTTCGTCCACGGAGTCATCTTGTTCTCTGTCAAGCCATCCTCCTCTTCAGTGCCATTCGCTCCATTCTCCTCTATGATTTCCGCTTCCGCTTTTTTTGCCACAGGCACTGCCCTGCCTTGCATGACAGTGAGGTCGTCGTCCACGGATCTGGATCGCACTCTGGTGGTGCTGCTGCCAGTGTCCGGTGACGTCTGGTTGCTCCTGTCTGCATCGATGGCCATCAATTGAGGTTGACCAGCTTCTACGAAGGCATCCTCCGCTTGGATGCTGACATCCGTGACCTCTCCGCTGTCTTCGCTAGTGCTGGGTAGTGTCGAGCAAACGATGGTCTGCACCAGGTCCATGCGGGAGTCCAGACTGTACTGTCTTCCGGCCATCAGCATACCTTTGACCCGGCAACGGATGGCCGGGCTGCCCTTGACGTCCAACTGCAGGTTACGGAACTTCTTGTAAAACTCCCGGATGACGTCATTGTTGTCGAAGATGGCCAGGTAGCTGCCGTTGACCACTTTCGGGGACATGGGGCTGTTGGCCAACAGCAGGCTAGTGCCGAATTCTGGGTGCATTTTCTTGATCTCGCTAACATTAGCCCGTACCTTCTCGGAGGGGTTCTGGTGGATCTTGAGGATTCCTTCTGCCGTTTCCCGGATGATGCTCCAGTCCCTCAAGATGTCTGTATCTGTGGTCTGTGGAGATGTCACCGTAAAACGAATGACGTAGACGCCGTTTAGGGAGGCAGGAACGCAATGCAGCTTGCCACTCGAATTTAGTTTCTTCAACAGGATTTCAGTCAGCTGATTTTCACCCTGCGTTCAATTATAAATGATATTATTAAATAACAAATAATACATTTCATGGGAATTCGAAGGACTATAGTTATCTTTTGGGATTGACACAAATAAAGGTTTCTCATCTGCAAGCAAGATGACGTTATTGTGGTGTAGATGACTTAAAACGTCAATGTTAAATCTAATTAACATAATCGATCATTTGATCTAAACAGAAAAAAAGAATTCGTTGGAGGCTCCAAATTTAAAATTTTCAAACTTTTAAAATATTACAGGAACATACGTTTTTGGCAATTAATACAGCATTTAAAAAAAAATCGAACCAACCAGTTACTTGTGAATAACAAAATATACAGACTGTCGAAAATCTAAAAATTATAACTTTAAAAATTGGAGAAAAAGCTTTACTCAATTGTTTACCAAATTACATTTTTTACATATTGTAAAGTTAAATCAACAGAAACGCTATTTCAAAACGATAAAGCAAATAAAATCAATATTACCTTAAGCCTGAATACAACCATTCCAAGATGGCGTTCAGCTGGGACCTCAAACCGATCATCAGCCCTAACTAAACCTTCGAATTTGGCTGCAAGACGAACACCCTACATAGCAGAAATCCACAAATTTAGTCACATTATAGATTAAAATGTGAAAAAGGACGAATAAACCGATTTTAATGAATAATTTATAAAATGGAGCATATTGCTGTTAAGTTTTGATAACATATACCACATGTATTAAATGTCGATGTTCGGTCAAATAAAGTAAGATTCTAATGAGTTATAGCAATAATTATATACACTTTACATATACAAAAGCAATGCACAAAAAATATCACAATGCCAAAACAAACCAATATTTTGACCATGGCTCATGGCTGCTCGCATGTTGTTGCATGAAACAACAGTTGGTTCCGGTCTGTCACTTCCGGATGGACTTTTTCTGTTTACGATTGACATTGAGAGTTAAAAGGTTGGTATAAACTGACCTTTCTAATATGTTCCTGCAATCCACGGATGCCAAAATTTCGGATTACAAACCACAGCTTCAATGACCGAAATCGTTTGCTTAATGCAATTTGCCAATGCTGCAAAAATATTTCAATAAACATTAGGTAACCTGTACTACCCAACGTAGCGCTTATTAGTCCCAAAATCTTACCATGTAATCAATAGCAAGACCTAAATAATCCCAGAATAATACTTTATTTTTTAGATGAAATGGCTAAAATGAACAACCAATTCAATAATCGCCATCTTACCCGAATTTTCATGCTGCAAATATAATGGGTCAACATTGAATGTCCGATGCAAAGTTTCACTGTTTTTGATCCTGAAATTATATCAATTTACAGAATTAATTTATTTACACCGTACTAATATATTTTAGAACAAACTATTTATTATCGTTTTGGCGGCCATCTTGGATGTCGTACTATCTATAGATATTTATACAAATTGAATGGAAATAAATATTTCAGTATATTTTATTTATTGATTTGCACATTCGGGACGCTATATTAGTAATTAGAATTTTTAAAAAAAAATCATTGTAGATTACTACTTGTATATTTAAGAGGCTTCATATTAGTTTAATTTTAATTTAATTTAAAGTTTTAAAGCATACAAGTTGGAGATAGACATATAATTATCCTATTCATGTTCACATATTGAGAACATCTTTGGTGCACTCGTTTTTTCTCGCGAAACACGAGATAGAAAAAAAAAAGACACAGACGCATTAGGTGGTAATAATAAACGAGGTAAATAATGGAGTAAAAATGGGATATACATTTGTGTATTCCTTAAGGGGGAAGGGAAAAATCGAAATTGTGATGTGCATTTACGTATACGTGTTGCTATGTTTAGAACACAAAAAAGCCAGATAAACGTATACATCTGTTTGCCAACAACTGGTTGTATAACATTCAGCCTGGTGTATTTTTTTGCTTCCTCTCATCGTTTCTTGTTAATTGTACTCCTCTCCCACCAAATCCTTTATCGTTTCGTCTACTGTGATATCAACGCATTTGGGGGCTTTATCAAACACTTCTTTTTAAAAGTGGTTTCGAAGCATTTTTCTCCCTTGCCAACTGATGAATCCTGATAGAGACAGATGAGTCCCTTAGGTAGCATTAGTGGTAACCTACGACCGGTGAGTCAAATGTGGAAATGACATCGACATCTAGCACTACTCTATAGAACATATGGCCAAACAAAACTATTTTGGTTAACCTTCTCCTTTCCCACATTCTAAAAATGGATGTGATTTTCAAATTTAGAAAGAATATTTGTAAAATTAATTTACATATTTCTAATACAAGCTCAGAAAAAGTACGTATAATATGTTTGTTTTTGATTTAAGCAAAACTAAGATAATCCTGTTTTATAATCATTAAGCTAAGCATTAATGGAAATTTATTGCAAGTTTATTTAAAAAAAAAAGGTGCGATGAGAATTTATCATTCTCTAGGTGCATTTGCAGCAAAATATTTCCTATAGAAAAATGTGGCAATATACTGCATATGTGTTTTCAAAATGTTTGAAACAATATATTATACATAAATACGTTTACAGAAAAACACCACTGACAGAATGCATCAAAACATGTACAATATATTTAATGAATGTATATATATATATATATTGTTTCACATGTTGGGAGTGTACTGAAGATATACTCTTTAAAGATTTCTCAGCACAATCATCACCATTTTTCATTTATGAATCTTTAAAACAACTTCCCCAATAATTTGACATTGAAATATATTTTCAATAGAGTAGCCTACATGTATATCAATATACCCTTATGTGTATCTCAGTTCTGAATTACTTTGTGGGTTGTAGCAGCAGTGTATCAAGAAAATGCATGCAATATGGAGTAAGCAGTGCTTTCAGCACTCCATTTTAGAAAATAGCAAGTTAATTGTACATGTATTTAACTATGAGGATTTAGCAGATTTCCTTGTTTTGTAGCATCAACGATGTATACGTTTATTATTTGCTCATCAACATTAATGCACAATAGAGTTAGTGTTGAATTCATTGTGATGTCACATGTGCCTCCCTTCCCTATGATATAAATGGCTGTCTTACCACATGGCAGTACAGTCAAAATGGACCATCATCCACTTGGATGGATTAAATGCGATTGACTGTGCGTATTCGATCCCGATCAACCATTTTCTAAATTCAGGACATATAAAGGCGGTTCCGGCATAAGCAGCATCAACGTGCATCCATATTTCTTCCTGTTTGCCTGCAAAAATAAATTATTTACCTGATGACATTCCTGTAAACAAAACTGCAATCCACTTCAAAAATTGTTATCTGGAATTTTTATTTCGCAGCCACGTTGACTTGGACAGGGTGTGCCAAGATACACATATTGCAATTATTTAATGGTGTTTTAATCGATAGTTGTCGCAATTTCAAGTTATTTTTAACATTTGCAACTACATTAAAAAAATTCAATAGGAGGGCAATATTTCACCCTAAGCTCGTAATTAGCAGCTTGATACAAACTAATTTAAATTCTACATTAAAACAATAATCTTTTTACAGTATGGCAACATAAATTCATCAAATAATACCATTTGGTGTTGCTTTAGTGATTTTTAGTAGTTTTTGGAGAGAGAAAAGTTCCAGGGCATCATTTATAAAGATTACTCCCAACTTTACCTTAGCATATACATGTAGAATGCCGAAAACACTAAACCAAGTCACACATCTTGCAAAGACAAAAACAAATGTTCACTTACATATTGGTCCTAATTCTTTTAAATTATCGAATGAACAACATCCGGTTGTTCCCAATGTGGCACATAACTGTTAATACAAATCGACAATGCAATGAACAAATTGAACCCAAAATAGGATGAATGATAATTTGTGGAAATCTGTCGCTTTTCCCTCGCATTACGAACATAAAAAGGAATGAGTCCTTTGTCTCTATCTCTCCTAATGGCTTCTACTAACTTATCCCTCCGTAGCCTCATCTTGACATCACTATCGATGTAACGCATTTTTACTAATCCCATCAGCCCTGCTTTTTCGACCGAAGAATGGGCCTATAACGGGATACAAAAGTAAATGTAGTTACCCTAACGTTTGAATGTTACATTTATTTCATTTATAATTAATATTACTCAATTTTTTGTACGTGGATTATCCAGTCCATTAGAAATACTTGTTTTTTATTATGTATCAATTTTTAATATCAACCTTGAGGGTCGGTTGCACCAACAGGGGTCAAGAATAACCTTTAGGGGTTAACCTGCTGTATACTTTAGCCTAATAATAAGATCCTTTACGCGAACGCTGTTAAGCACAAGCCTGCCACGCTTTCCCGCTTAATTAGTTGTGCGCATGCACTGTACATGCGCACCGCCGCATGTGGCCGGCTTGTGCTTAACACACTGCAGCGTTCGCGTAAAGGATCCTTTTATTAAGCTAAAATAAGATGGAGGCCATTTTGTAAACCTTAAATTTTCACTTTGTTGGGGCAACCGGTCCTTAGTATGAATTATTATTCCAAGCCATAATCGTTACCTGATTAGAACAATAGGCAACTAGTCTACTATTAATTTCAGCATCTTCTAGGTCCGGATACTGTGAACTGTATTTCCGAATAGCTTCAGTTCTAGCAGCTAATAAACATACAAATGTGGCCTCACTCGCTGTTGTCTAAATTCAAGAAAACAAAAATAAAATATATATATTTTTAAATCTGCATATGGGGTAGGGCCTACTTATTATGTACGTGTAGGTACCTGGATGACTCCTCCACCTTTGCTGTCTGGTCTTGTGTGAAGAAAATGCTCTGGTAATCCTATCATTTTTCCTAACCAGTCCATAACTATAGATTCTAGTTCTGTGCAAGCAGGACTAGAAGCCTATATGATAATATATCGATAATTAATAAACCTATCGGTAATTTATACATAAGATAGGTAGAGTATATTAATAACTTATGGATTAGAAGAACCTGATTGACTTACAAACACACATGTGTATAATATTTCTCGCTTGGTATATTTTTTTTATCCAATTACGTAAAAGAAACCTCAAAAACCTAATCGATAATCCAATTTTTGCAGCATTTAGGAAAGGTGGGCTCGTAATCAAAAACCTTGAGCCAGAAAAATGTGGAATCCTTGGTGAATATTAACCCCTTATTATGGATTAACCATAATTCGATTGAAATAAAAATGTCGTTTTTTGAAAAGTGCATTTTATATCTAATTTTTTTTGTCAGCAACTCCAATAAAAATATATTAATACATGTATAACAATAAAATATCAAACCTGGATAATGGTGAGACAGATTACACCTGTGAATTTAGATTACGATCCGAAACAATGGATTATTTTTATGTAACATCAATAAGCACATACTGTACAATTTTACATTTTTACCTAAAATAAAAAAAACTTCAGACAGTCGACTCATAAAGACAGTTACTTTAATATTGAATAAAGCAACACCAAAATACTGCGATAAGGCGTAACTGGTAAAATTTGATAACATCTATTGGATTTCTTATTGATTAGTCAATAGCCCTGCTCTTCCCTGTAATAAACACATTTCCTCACAAACGTGATAAATATCTCCAATGACATGCATCGTTTGTTGTCAATTAAATTCTCCTAATTATCCATTAATCAAAGCCATACCCACGTAAATCCCAGCGAATTAATTGCATCTGCCAACATGTCACCGAGCAAAGATGGATACGAATTTAGAGCAGGAAAATATGCGTGCATATATGGACTCTGCCAATGGGTTACCTAAATTGTTTTAAATAAGATACTACATGTATATTTCTAGACGTTATTAAAAGTTTAACAAGCTGTAAAATTTATTTTAAAAAAATACTTAAGTTATGTTTTATAGTATATTGTTAAAGTATTATTATTATATCATAATAAAATAAGACAATAGAGGGATTGAGCACGCCTCCCTTAATGCCCCGTCAACTGATTTACCTTAACGAGAACGCATTGGAAAAACATACAGTACTGTCAATGTAGTTATCATTAAGGGAGCATTAAGGGAGGCGTGCTCAATCCCTCTAAAGTGTAAAATGTAAATAAGTGTAAGACAAATTGTAAATGATCTTCTGAACATCTTATTCAGAAATATTTTCTCAAATATTCCATTATAAAACGTTCATTACGTTTTATCATTTTTAATTAAATGATATGAATGAATGCATACAGACGGCTTTCGATATAACGAACGGTTTGGATGCTCCCTTCACTATCCCACAATACTTATAAATGACAGTTTATAAAGATATACACGAACATCAATTCGATGTCGTAGGTCAGAGACAATTAACATCCTGTTGTGCATGCAAAGATTCACATTTTCATTGATTTTAAGGATAGGTTTTAAAAGTACATTAATTATCTTAAAACATTCTAAAGCTTAAAGGGTACTCCAAAAAATATTGAAGCAGACCTCTCAGTATAACGAACGCTCGATATAACAAATAACCCATCCCCTTGGCGTTCGTTATATCGAAAGCCGACTATATTAATGCCAAACTAGCAAAAAGGCTATATAGCATATATATCTACAGACCATCATAGGTGTGCGTGATGGTATACTATACTTGCATAAAATAAGATATATATCAAAATAACCTAAATTTGTATATTCATGTCCAAAACAAGCAAAGATGATCTAATTCTGTCACCTACCCCAGGCATGATAACCCTTTCTATATCATTGAAAATTGCATCCCACGGTTCGCCATCTCTTGGTGCAGAGTCAGATATCAGGTGGCGCATATATCCACATTTAACGTCTGGAAAAACTCTCCTCTGACGAATATTTTGTAAATAATCAGCAATGTAATCCACCATTTCCTTTCCTATATTTGGGTTAACAAACCAATGTTAAACATCTTAAAACCAATCTTTAAGACTTAAGGCTCATTGTGAATTAGATATCTACCTCTTCGTCGATATTCATCCGCATCCATCTTTTTTATTAAAATGGTATAAGTTTTTATTCCAGCGAGTTTAAAATTTAGTGGAGTCTATTGAAAATATAGAAATTCATTTGAGTATTCGAGCTTTTTTGACGCTCTTCAAATTTTGCTCCTATAATAATTCCTCTTACTATAAAGTAAGCAAAAAAATCGTTATAGGATCCATGGTATAAAAAACCACTTACTGGATATATATGCACCATTAAATTTTAGTTTTAATTTAACACGCATTAGCAATCAAACAATTAGGCATTAATACAAGTATAATTAGGTAGATTCACCAATTGTATATAATCCAATCTGAAGCATGAATTTGGAGAGATACTTTATATATAGTGTCCTATCATTGTACATGTATATCGATTGACATGTTTTAGATATCGAAAGCGTGGACTTTTTAAGGCTGACAATATAAAAATAGAAATGGATGTTCTGCATGTAATTACGTTAGAAGTTATATAGTGCAGTTCGTCATTGGCATACATAATTAATGGTACTTTTGGAGAAGTGTTATATATGAATAGTAAAATATTATAGAACATGTTTATCGTGATTTATTTCTTACAATTGGGTAGTTTAGTACGTGTTTAACGTCATAATAATGTGTGAACTACAAATGGGCCCCTCACAAACATATATACTTTTTAAACATTAGATTTTTTTTGTTTTCCATGCAGAAATTATTTTTAGAGTTATATCATTGTACCTATAGAAGATCATTGTACCTATAGGTACAACGATATTTTATGATATTTATTTAAATGATATTTAGGTACAATGAATATTTTATTATATATAATAAAATATTACGAATAATGTACACATTCTCAATTTTATTTTTAATGCAATTAATTGGCAAGAATCGAAAATTAATTTTTTGAAACAAACATTAAGCTATATATGTATACATGTATAATATGCCATGAAAAATGCTAACAGAATGTTCCCCTATGTGGTTCTATTATCCGAAATGCATAATAATGATATGTTAGGCCATATACTTTGCTGGTAACGCTGTTCAACCTCTGCATGGGCCCTTCCCTTTACATGGATAAATAGATAACATAATTCGTTGCGACTTATTAACTATACATTGTATAGGCTTAAATCTTATAGCGGTTGAAAATAGCATTTTAGCGATACACTGTATCAGGTTATTATCCAAATGAATTAGGACCCCCACCAGCCTATATATCATCAACCGCTAAATTTCTCTTGCAAAATATCAAATTCGCATTCATTATAAGAAGTCTAATTTGTTTGTTCGTGTTAATTAACTTTTAACTTCCGTTAACAGCGGGTGATTTTATCAGGTAGTGGACAAGGATAAATTATCGATAAAACTTAATTTGGAGTAATTCTGACTCAAGATGGAGTGTAATTCATCTTTTCGAATTATGGTATCAGAGATATTTGCTAACGGATAATGGAAATCGTATATACAATCATATTTTGCTGTACATTTTTCATTTGTACTTTATTTGTTTATTGCATATAATTCACCACTTCATGAATATTTAAAATAGTCAAACATTTATCACTATTTTTTTTCTTCTGATTACTACGTTATTTTACGATCTAAACATATTTATGATATACATGTATAATGATACGCTAATGATTTTTTTTTAAAAAACAATACAGAACTTATACAGTATACGTTCTGTAGGAACCAGAAACACCACTCAGCGCAGCGCTGAGTGGTGTTTCTGGTTCCTACCTTATAGTTGTTATTCTTAACTAAATGAACACGAACATGCACTTATCATCTGACATAAGACTTATTGTATAATAAGTATATAGATCAAATATGGAAGTATATAACCGTAACGTTTAAAATAAATAAATATGGATTTCAGAATAAACAACTCACTGTCTTCGGGAAATCTTTGATTTACTAATTATTTCACAGCTCTTGCAAGTTACCAAATTTACGAATTTTTAGTTTTATTATTAAATTACGTCGATAAAGCTTAATTTCACATTTTAGAAAAAGCAGTAAAGCATCAACTTAAAAATATTGGACTAAACACGTGTTAAGAAGATCGGGACAATTTTCAACCACGTTTTCTTCATTTATACATGTGCATTATAATTTCAAGTATAAATTAGAGAAGTGAGATAAAAATAATACCAAAACAAAGCTTCTTTGATACAATCACTACAACATATATATGTTTTAAATGTAAAAATATATGAATTTAAATATTTATAAAATTGCACCGGTAATCAACTAATAATAAATATATAATTGTATAACTTACCTTACTTCCACAATTGTTGAGTCACTCTCACTTCATGGACACAATTTATCTGAGGTCCTCTGAATTATAATTTTTATACGTTGAATTTTGATTTGTTACTTTAACTGCAAATTCCCTTCTTAAATTACGTTAAATGCATTCCGACTTGTTTTCTTACCTCGTTTTTCTGGAGTTGTTGAGTTCACTTTTTATTCACTACAAAACTCGTACTTCCTGGGCAATGTGTGTGATGCACTGAATTGCAACTTTTTGGCTTGACACCTTTCAAGTGTCACAAAGCCAGAAACCCAACAGCTGCAATAGTCTCCGTTTCCAACAAGAGCAAAGTTTTGAAGTTCGCCAGCCAGTCCACTGGTTGCAGTCCCACAATTCTCCAATAGGAGAATGGCTCTGGCAACAAGTCCGCTCCAGCTATTAAAATGGCCATCAATTCTCATTTCATCGCTATTGAACGATTGCTTTATTTCTCCTGCAGGGGGCGTGAAGAAAAAAATCATTGCAAGAATCGGTCGTTGCAAAGTCCGATGCTAAAAACAACGCCCATTGTTATTAGTAGAAAATACTATCTTATATATTCAAAATTGTTTTAGCAGAACGTCTTACAGGTGACCCTAAATAGTCAACAGCTGTTATAGCTTCTTTAAGCACAAGAGCGTTATCTTGAAGACAGCCTTCGTGCATCGGGTGTAGTATCACAATAAGCCAAATTGGATGGTTCTGACAAAAAATTCATCCTATACAGTAGCTATTAAAATGGCCATTTATTCTAGTTTCATCGATACCTATAACGACAGCTTTATTTTTCCATAGAGGATGAGAAAAAAAAAATAACATTGCGTGCATCGAACGATGGACAGCCTGCTGTTTTAATACGTCCATCGTTAATAGCAAAATAAATGACTGATGGCGATATTACCAGGATGAACCAACTATAGTCTGTGTTCAACAACAAAATGTCAGCTTAACATGAATGGATTCCAGTATTGAAAAGTTTTCCTGGGTAAACAGAGTGTTTTATCCAAAAACGCTCTCAAAGTTACGTTTTGTTAACAATTAACCTTCCTACAGTAAACATGCATGAACAACAAAACAGTATGTTTGTTTTTCATTTTATTTCCCTTAATATAGTATTAAAATCATGTTATATACATGTAAATAGTAGTATAGTTGTATAGTTGTAATAATAGAGGGATTGCATATGTTTGCTTTAATTTTGACGACATTGGCAGCACTGTTTTTTTTTTGCCAATGCGCATGCGTGTGGACGTCGTTAATGGGTTTGTGGTTTAGGGTAAACGACAATAGATGGACTGAGCACGCCTCCCTTAATGCTCCCTTAATGCTAACCACATTGACAGCACTGTATGTTTTTCCAATGCGTTCTCGTTAAGGTAAATCAGTAGACGAGGCATTAAGGGAGGCGTGCTCAATCCCTCTAATTTCATTAGTTTAACGTACGTGATACCACCACGTCTTTTAGGAGCATAACGACTTTTACGGCGAATAACTTATTGATGCGCATGCGTAATAGTGTGTTTATCGTTCTCGTTCAGATTAAAGGAAACCTGATTTAATCCCTCTAATATACAGTAGATGCAATGGGGGTTACTTTAAGTACCGGTATAATCAGAATAAACTCAAAATGCAGATGAGATTTTACTTCATTTTAACACAATATTCCAAAATTTCCCAATTTTCAAACAACTGCGTAAATAAATTTAGAGGTATAAAAAAAAATTGCATCTACATTTGTTTGAACTAAATTCATGTTTAGTTCGTGCATTAAAGCATTATGTTCTAGAATATTTGATGTACAATGGACACACCAATAATTGTTGTTTATTACTGTATACTGATATAACTATAGTTTGTCAAAATTTCGATATAACTCGTGGCAGGACCGAAAACCTCATTAAAACTGAACGTTAATATGGTGAAACCTGCTCTACAGAAACATTAATATGGTACGAGAAAAAAAATATGATCATGAAATAAACTTGGACTTGAATTTATTTTGACCTTCGAATTTTAAGAAATTCATTTAAAAGATAGTTTTCTTCTATCTATAAAAAGAAAAAATGAATAAAATTTGAAACTATTGAGGCTTAGCGCAAATCCACTTTGGAAACTGCCAAAAGAAATTCCACGAATGACGTAATGGTCAGTTCAGTCTTTCTTGGTCATCGCCATGCAGCTTAATACATTGGCATTTGATAAAGTCATCCGTCCAGTTCATTTAATATGGCAGAGTTTCAACGTGACTGCCATATATAAAACGTCCATTTGATTGACTATATATATATATATCTTCGAACATGGTTTGTTGGCTCAAATGTGGGACAACCACCGAGCCACTGATGAAATATTTTCTCGTCTATAAAAGCCTTTGGCTTCGAGATTTCAGGACCAGTTGTCGGCTGAGCAGCGTGATTGCGATGGTCATCTGGCTCTGACAATTTCCTACATTTTATGTCCAATGGATCATTCATTTGGCTTCCAATAAATCACAATATCCATCTTAATATCAGAAAAATGCCTTTTGACTGCCGCAATAAAACTAACACGGTAGACCAAGTTGAATATGCTAGACCACATGCAAATTTGCATTGTGGTCTAGCATATTCAACTTGGTATATTCAACATATTTAACGTCATCATTATAATAACAAATAAGAAATAACAAAGTTTAATTTTATGTTAATACAGTAAAGTTACATACACAGTAGGTTTTATTTTTGGTTTGCAAAAATCTGTTTTCATCCTTTGCACAAATATGCACAAATGTATCTTATCAGAAATTTTTCCAATTTTTTTATTTAAGGGGGCTTTCAACCATACCCTTTCCAATGGAGAATTCTTACGTAGACATTCATGTAGTCTGTGTAACTCCAA
>JAQGCC010000159.1:0-52148 GCA_034698905.1 Xestoiulus laeticollis | reverse complement strand
ATTGGATTCGCGCAACTCGATCAAGACTTGATATACATCAGTGCACTTGATTTGGTCGGTGTGAAGAAGGTGTAACGTTTATCAAAAGTGTAGTAAACTCATATGGCATGTGAATGAGATAACTCGTAAACATGAACCTCGTTTTAGGAAGCCAAATTCGACGATTGTCAACTAGGAGACCCTGCCTCGCATCATCACATGTTGGCAAGATTTCGATGCAGGGCAAAAACAGCATAGAAAAACGATACGTCTAATAACGAGCATATGTTGGTGATGGATATCGCCTCTACAAAATGGTGAATGTAACTCCCGGGGACCCTTCGCTCTTGAGGGTTAAGATAAGTTTATGCCACAAGAGAGGACCATGTGTTTCTGAGAGACTATACAGAGGTTTAAGTTACAGAAAAAAATGTTTTCGGGGAAATGAGAGGAGTTAAGCACAAATCTGCCGAAACAGGATGATGAGTGAACGGAAGAACGAAAAACGACATCCAGCCCAAAAATGTACGATAACCCAGGGTGACGAAAACGAGGGGTTCTTTAGCCATAGATAATCAGTTATTGCCTGGGATCCTGTAGCAAATTTACGATTCTGACATATTGGTAATGAGAATTATTATCCTATAGGCACATGAAAGGCTAACTATCTCAGCCTAGTTTATGACTTTCTGCATGAAAAGCACGGTTGGCACGCTGTTATTTGAGATTCTTGTAACAATTACACGCTAATGGTACGACAAAGAGGCCACTCTGAATCTGTCCTATATAACAGTGGGATGCCAAATGTTTTGGCTTAGGGATTGCCAGCATTTTACGACAAAATATTATTAACGAAATAAATTTCTGACGAGATTTCATCATTCTAGGCCACCCATCCAAGAATTTTACACTTAGGATTACAGCATGAATACCGTTTCAATAAAACTATTGTTTTACCACATTGTAATGGATAATGCAAAGTATTAAGATTTATTTTCATCATTTTTTAAACCTTGTTTTTTATATGGTCAAATTGCACATTAGTTTAATCTTCTCTTAGTCGAATTTCACACGCTTTTATTTCGATTTTTCTGACGATACTCGAACATGATGCTGAAAGTTTAATCGCAGGAATGCAATAAAACAAACACTGACACAAGCATTGCCATCTCATCAACATTAAAGTTTAAAAAAAACGGTCAAGTCCCTGGATAATTTTAAGAATAAAAAAACGTAAAACCAAAAACCAGAAGCCATACATTTTACGGCCACTTATAGTTTCTTATCATTTGTAAAAAAAATACTTGATATACGTATCGCGAGATGGCTACTTGAACTAAGCAAAAAAGGAAAGACACCCATTTTCCAAGCCTAGATGCCACACCTAACGATGACAATTTATGGCAAGGTTAAAAGCAGTTAAACATCTCCACCCTCGCATGTTCGTCTTCCTTGGAATTATAATTTTAAACTAAGCGTCCTGAACATTTATCCCCCTCAAAACCCCTGACGAATTGAAACTTTTGGTCTGAAGACAATAGGCTGCAATCAGCCAAAATGTAAGTCATGTAGGCCAGGCTAGCATTAAACTTGGTAAAAGGTTGTTCACCTTTTTCAAAGTCATAAATCGAAAGTTGTTTGCTCACCTCTGATAAGCCTAGGCAGACAAGAGTATCAACTCTGTTTTGATAGCATTTGAAAATTTGAAATCTTCAGCCATTATTAGTTATTTGATATCAAATATTGTATTGCTAGGAATTGCACAAAAACGTGTGTACCAGGCTATTGTGGTTTTGCAGACATGCCAAAAACAGTTTCCATCAACAAAAGATAATGTTATTAGCCTATAGGTTTTCAGTTGTATTGTGTGCATTTGCTTATCTACCTGAGCTCTTCCTTGTACGAGTATGAAATTATTGCCTGTACAAGATTCTGAAATCTTGTTAAATATCACGTCAATTGGTGATTCACCAAGAGCACATCAGTTCACATGAGGAAGGGTACTAAAATAGGGTCCCGTCCTGAGTCATGCAAAATGGTCTCACTTAAGACTGCTTGGCAGTTGGAATCATCAATGTTAAAAAAAATTGTCTCAGTGGGACCAGCAACCTGTCAGCAATTCATTTCTCCTCTGTACTTGTTGCTGTTGCATTCCTTTTAGAAATATTGCTAAAGTCGACTTGGGAATGACATGTGAGTTTGTAACTGATACACCCATGTAGTGAAAAATGTTGCAAAAGATGGTTCAAGTAGATTTGAGTGTCTAAAGTTGACATGTGTGAAATGGCGCCACAAATAAGGGGCAGAGCGTACACACTTTGGGGTCTACCAGCATCTGGCTTCCCACATCAAAGTATATTTCTTGAATTACAAATAAAAAATGTGTGCAGCAAAAAAATATCCAAACTCCAGGATTAGTGTGAGGCGCTCAATTAGGGGGTAAACATTCAGTAAAAAGTATACTTGTTTGAAATTCAAAATTCCATCAATATTCTGTTTCCAAATTCCGGCGTGTCTTGAAACATTTGAAACCCTTAAAATAGTCCTTTAAGTGCACATTATTTTTCAAAAGACAAAGGCACTGACACACACGATTGTTGTTTTTCCATTATTTATCTCGCAAAACAAGTTTGTAAAACTAAATATGAATTTGCCAGGCAGATCTATAGCTGTGAGTTTCGGGGAGTGCATATAAAATCGCTTCAAAAATAGATATTTTGAAATAACTAATGGCAAGACAACGCACATTAATCCTGGAATGGGAACTTGGCAAAGCGTACCATAATTTTAGAAATATTTGCAAAGTTTTCAGACTTGTTCGAGGAAACATTTCCCTCAGCAAGTGGCCCGCTTGTTTTATAATTTGCAAGGTAACATTATTTTCAATTAAAGAAGTTATCTTATTTTTTATATACATATATAGCGTTGTTGCAGAAGTGCTGTATTGAAACATTTTTTTCGCAAATCTTAAACAGTATGTCATACTGTCCCCGACTAAATTGGGCTTCACGCACTTTCTTGAACTTGCTAACCCCTATAAGTAAGACACTGCAAAGTACATGTCTTATCAAGCCTTAACGAGTTATGAGCATGCCGGCTTATTTTTAATTTGAGGGCCGATGGGATTATGTACAAGCGCATAGCACGAATTCAGACTCATTTTTCTGTCTTTGCGTCAACTTTTTAACGTTTCTGTCTGCAGTCTCGGTCTGAATAAGTGCTGATCAGCCATTTTCGGCACGACCATGGTCGTTGCGTGCACGCTACATTGCTATCAAATCCCGCAGGTGTTAGATTAATCCGGATTAAAATTAGGACAATAAATAATTCAATGATGGGTCTTCTACGAGATTATCTAAGTCGTAAATTTGGCGAGGATTCTTTGTATCTTTAGCCCACTCTTTCTCTTAAGTACCATCAGACATGGACGACGCGTCTAACATTTTTCTGCTAGTTAGTCACTGCTAGTTAGGCTAAAGATAAGCAGAATTAATCTTCTTATTTTTTTAACCCCACGTCAGGCCAAGCCACAAGCCAAACCTATGGCTTCCAATGATGTTTCATCATTGGTGCCATTGGCATATAAGACTCCTGAATAGACAAGGCTACAGGTGGCCATGCATGAAAATCAGTGAAACTGCTTCTTTCCTGTGGAGCATCGTCCCATAATTCAATTTGGACACTTAAAGCCCCAACGCGTTGGTATTTCCTAAACAATAATTTCTGTATGCATGGCATTTTCAACAAAGGACCAAATTCAGTCATTGGACATAACAAGTGTTTTATGAACTTGCAAAAAAAAAAACAAGGCTGATTACGGATACAATGCATTTTGACCATGGTCAATTCTCTGGTTAACCCATGGTTTTTTCTGCTAGGTCAAGCGGAAAATGCCCACCCTGATGGCAGGAATGGATATTGCATTCCAGAATAGTGGCTTCTCTTCACAGTTAAAAGAATTTGTCGTAAATGGACCACATTTTCAAAATACCTCAACTCGTTTAAAATTTCATACATTGTGTGTTAAATTACATGTATATGTAATAATGTACATTTCCAATATCCAAAGACGTGCTTGAAAAACAACGGCCAAGTCCTTCTAATTGGAACTTCCACTGTGGAATATTGGTGAACATATTTAAAAACACAGCGTATACCCCAGATTTATGCGAGCTTCTATTTTTCCCATTCGAATTACACTTTGTTTTTTGCATATAACCATGAAATCGTTTGGTAAATAAAGTTTTCAGGAAATGTGTACAAAAAGACAGCACAATAAACCCAACTATATACATTTAAGTCCATCCACGATAAAGTTATGCATTTTTTGTAATGGGACACTGTATGCATTCAACGAATTTTAAAAAAGCATTTTGTTTATTCGCAATGTGAAAACTAGACCAACGATGTGGGTATAATAGTTCAGAAAAACAAATTGTGGTTACACCAATCGAATTAAAAGGTGAGGACACGCAGGCAACAAAGCCATATATAGGTATACGATGGTGGTATCCCCCCTGTTCCGTGTCAGATTATGTGCAATAGAGACCTATATTTTCTTCTTTTTAAATAATTCAGCTAATAAATTGCTCTCTAGCGAAATAGTTATCTATTAAATTATGCTAGTTGGGCTGGTCTTATTATAACATACTACAGTATCAAATAGAAGCGAAATAGCGTACCCTGCAGCGAATATCCTTAAGTTTGCCATGCCGCAAAATATATAATATTCAAAATAATGTCGACTGAATGTATTGTATACACAAATGCGTGATATTTTCATCTAAAAGTCATTATGTAGAACTTGTTATTATGCGAATCGAATTGAAATTTCCAGCATGCTATGATATCCGCCAGTGCATAATACATCATAAAGAAAGAAAACTGTGCCGAAATCACAAAATAAAATAACAATTACTGGGTATTTTACGGTATTAAATTTTAGGTAAATTTCACGCATGCATGATTTATCTCACGTTGTTAAACCTAAATACGGTACAAACGTGTGTTTTTCCTCGTTTAAACAAAACCTAAAAGTAAAATGTAGTTCAAATATTTGGCAGTTTAAGATACTGTAGATATGCATGTATACATGTACTTTGTATTTGGAAAAAACGATTTTGTATTAAAGTAGCCTAAATATTTATTTGTAAAATGTTTGCCTTGAAACAGAAAGAAACTTCAAATCAGAAATCAAACTATACTTGTATGCCTATATACTGTATGTCAGATTAAAAAACTCATTTCCACAACATAATGACGAGGATTACATTTTACTATGCAGAATTCTAATCTGCTCGCATGAGCCTTTCCAGGTATTTGTCAAGATATATTTGTCAAGAGTCCCAATATAGCCTGACTATAGTAGCCTGACCATAAAAGGTTTTTATTTCCATAGGTTATATTTAAAGAAATGGGGATTTTCGTCACTCGCAGTTAATGGCAATTTACGATGGACATGGAATTGGTAGACCCGGCCCCATTTTCATTGCAATTCAAAAAGTTCAAAGATGGCCGCCCCATCTATATAAAAAGACCTTTGTCTTCGACCAGAAAAAACGGCGAAATTAGCAATTTCCAACAAGCCAAGACTGGCCAAATCATTTTGAAAATCTGATGGAGTGAGTGGTTTTCCAGAAGTCGTACGATTTAATGTACGCCTCTCAAAGCCTCAATGGACGCTAATCCCTTCTTCAAACAAAATAGGTTGTCTTCGATCATTAAATTGCAGACTTGCAAAAGGACAACCCCCTAAGCAATTCATGTTGAAACTTGTAGCTATGGCTAAAAACTGACCGGAACTAAACAAATGTTTTTTATCTATAAAGACATACCTCGTTTTATTGCGTATTCTTGGAGTCTTCGTGGAGTATGTTATGAACACTTACTCCACTGATGGTTAGCAATTTTTTAGCAATAAAAGACAATAAAATGGAAGGTTTTTTTAAAAATTATTGTATGTATACTTTTAATGCTGTTGCATATAGATCTACATGTACATGTATTAGCTTACTATAATGTAAACACAGCCATTTAGATATCGCAATCTCAATGAACTTCATAGAAACCTTCATTATAGGCAACTAAACTTGATCTATCCAATGCGGTTATTTGCGGTCAAATGAACAATTTTTATACAATTTAATCAAATTTTATAGTTTCCTTTTAAGTTCAATTCTGCCATCAGAATTTTGTAGAAGTTTCCAACTGCAGACGTTGCAAATCCACAATAAAATCCGTCTTTTTCTACAGCATGCGAAATGACGTTTATTTATCGACGCGTTTAATACACCAATGCAAAGTTGTTTCTCAGAAGATCTTGGTGCAATAACACCATAAAATTGAGCATCGGAAACTACCCCACAGCAACCATGCACTAAAAAATTACGACCTCGCATGGCGGTCGTCAACGTTACATTTTGGCAGAATTTTCAACAAGGGGGCACTCGTGGACCAGTAGCCCTGTAGCGGCCACGTGCCTTGAACCCTTGCTGAGATCTCACCTTGGCCAAAGCGAAGCAATATTTTTTTTTTTTTTTTTTTTTGCATTGGCAATTGCATGACCTTCCCCCAAATCATCTCCCTCCGAGCGTCGATTTTGAGCCATGGGTTTTTCGCTCGACTCCGCTGAAATTTGGGCAAAATTGCACGCATAATTGCAGGTTTCAGTTTGCCTGTCTTTCTCCCCTCGTCTCCCCCTCAAGCTTCGATCAGCAGATTTTTGCATTTCGCTTCCAAATACCTGCAATCATTGCACGCTTGCCCGGCCACTTACAGGGTGTCTTTTGGCAATTTTACAACCCAATTTCGACTTTGTTTGCCCCTTAGGGGCCATCTGCAGTAAATAAAAAAGTTAGCACACATGCTTTGATTAGCATTTCGTATGCTAACCCTTCAAGAATGTGAGGCAAATAATTATTGCTCAGATTTTGAGCTGAAGGTAAAGTGCCAGTATTCAATGATTGAACACGAAAGCGATTTTTGCCATGTACCAAGTGAAGCATATCTGCATTTTAATAACTTATGAGCTGAGAGCTACACATGGCATTACATGTACTTCATACATACATATATAAAAATATAGTATTTTTGTTCAGTAATGAAATTCGCTGCGGAACTCTCATCGTTGGTTAAAAAAATGAATCCTCTCTAAAAATATATCCGAATCTCAATATGGCATTTGAAATTTCATTTCTGGAAATTATGAACACAAGCTGGTGACAAACTAAAAAAAGGGGGGGGGGGGGGTAGGCGACATTCGAATACTTGATGCACAATGCCATACCTTTTGAGACAAAAACCTTTCTTGGCCTGCCGTTCGAAAAGTGGTTTGGCAAGAAGGGTCGGACTAATTACAAGGCTCTGCAGAGAGTCTACAATAAAACCAGTCGCCAATGCATGTTTGTCTTGGCCTGGCGTGGAAGGCGTAAGGTGGGCAAGAATTGACTTACCTAAAAAAAAAATGTCGCCCTCAAGCAGTCGAAATTGGAGACGGTGGTTGGTTAGTCCAGTTTTTTGTTTGACCCTCCCCACCATCCCAAACTAGAATATTAGTCAAAGATAACTCTTCAGTCGATGATTGCTTTGGTAGAATGTGCTCCAGGCTTGGGCGGCACCCTCGCAGGTAAATCTGATGCGGAGGCCCTGTGTCTCTACTTAAGGAATACAAACAATGCTTCTGACCGAGGTGGTGGACAGTGGGAGTGGCTAGGGGGAGCACATTTTACAAATGGAAATTATGGAGATAAAGAAGATTGCAGAATAGCCACGGTCCATCGCTCATTTCGATGAGGAAAGTGATCCATTGCTTAACCACCCGTGGAGGCGATCATGATGCTACCTTGTGGCTGGTGTTAGTAAAAGAACTTATTTCCAAAGCGTCTTGCCATTTGTTAACGGATGAAGCTAAATTGCATGCAAGACCATTATAGAGCAAAATGATATATTGCAATGTGCTGACATTATATCATGACTTCATGTAGTTTGGAATATTTTGTATTCTTTTTGGTGTATAATATGGTTCTTCAGATGCAGCACTATGTATAAGAAGACTCTTTTTGTATAGTTGTACATGGACACTTATATACTTCTTTGCCATATTACTTCAACATGCATCCACCAACGTTTGATATATCCTTTACAGTATACAAAAAATTACCTATGATTAATACACCCTGTTCACACCATGCAAGCACCAAGGCCCCGTCCACGAAAATTAAAATTTCAGCTCTTTAATTCGGTAATTGTTCACGACTCTATAAACCCTGCCTGCCTCGTGCATTGTATCCATTTTCTATCATATTCTGTATACCTTTACAAGGCCTTTTTCTATTATGTTCGTTTTTCATTGTCTCTGGTCATTTTATCCAGGCACTAAAGGCTCCCGCACATATAATTAGCCTTACATTTCAGGGGTATACGTTTACTTTCCAATGGACCTACAACGTGCAAATTCAACTCTACTCGATATTTTAACATTCCATCCACGCAAAACTTTGGGTAATTTTGTGCGCTTACATAAAACAGGTCCTCTTAAGTCTTTGCTCTTCTCTGTATGCCGAGAATTGGCAAAACCACTTTGGCAAACTAAGAATCCATTAGAAACTGTGAAAGGTTTTTATCATACGGGCAATTAATTTAGAATGGGGCGAGGTGAATTGTCTAATAAAATATGAAAGGAATATGAGGAATTGCTGTCATTAATTTTATGTATCTGACCAGAGCCCACCAGATATTAATTAAACTTTGCAAAAGATCTTTAATAAGAAACACTCCCTGGCGGCGGCCTTCTTAATAACGACGAAAAAAAAACTTTTCAAAGAAATATCTTCCCATTATGTTTTTAAATTGCTTCCAAGGGAAGCTATTTGAAAAATTTGCTCTTATCCCTTGTCATATACTTTTTAAAATTTTGAAAATTCGTACTCATCATATATCGTATACATGTAATACCTACATGTAGTTAGCATGATGTATGCCATCTCTGTAAATTAATAAAATTGCACAAGTTTATGGAACTACAATGTAGTACGAAAATACATATATACAATACCATGCATACACTGTGTATTCAAAATCTTATCAAAAAACCTAAGAATCTAAAAAAAATTCATTGCATCATTTTTTGTAAATGGTTTTATATAAACTTGTATTGTTATTCCAATAAATTAGGTTATTTACATGAATTTTAAAAAAACTGCTGTTAAAGCATTTTGAGCTGAACTCATTGCCCGACATCGACATCATTGTACAAGGAGTCAATGTAGTTTTAGACATCTTCAAAACCTGTCTGTAAGAATACCGAACAATTGATGATTCTTGACTTTTGACCAGCATAAGGGACAAGAAAAATTCGCTTTTTATTTATGCTTCCAAACAATAGTACATTACGGCAAAACGACACACATAGCCCCATTACACGCTTTGTTACCGTGGAGCAAGGGGTTTCTGCGATTGATATACGCGCATATTAGCCGTATGAACGCGCACGAACGGGGGAACCCTAGGGTGCCTATACCCTGATTTTGTTGCCATATTTCTTGATTAGCCCCTGCCGCGCCTAAACCCGAGAAAAAGATATATTTGCAAATGCAAAACTGGAGCACGTTTCCTACGACACGCATTGTCTCGATCCAGGTTTCCAATTTGCAGACATTGGAGTTGTGCTTGTGGTTTCAATGTGCAGTTTTGAAAAAAAAGGCAAGTGGAAGGTTAGTTGCCTTTGCCTGGACAGCCGTGGGGCAGGGCGGAATGCAGAACTAGAACAAGGCCTGCAAGCCCGAAAACAAGCTAGCAAATCAAAGCAAGTACCACTGACGTTTGCATGATGCATTATTCGCACCCTTCTCGCAATATCAGCATTTCTATCGAGCTGCGCAAGTTTTAAATGCAACTGCTCTCGGCATATTTCCATTCCTGGAACTGTACAATGCCGGGCGAATATAATACCTCTAGTTCTTAGTGTTTTTTTTTGTGGTGTTCATCTATGAAATTAACATGAATGCCTTTCGGGGGTGATAATGGCATGCAACGAGGTTCCGGCTACAACAGATTGTTCTGTTTAATATCAGAAACTGTATGCTGACCACTGGCCAGGCCTACTTTACCTTTCTGGGAACATGCGACCCGATCTCAATTTTTAATGGCTGCTCTCGTTCGCAGCGGTTTCCTTTGGGGTAGACAAAAGTTATGTCCAGAACGGATTGACATGAAACGTCTTAAAACTGGTATGCTTGAAGAACATTCCACATCTACTGTATAATGCTACCTTGGACCTGTACGATTCCATTTGGCAACATAGTTTGAACAACAAATAAACCTCGTTATTCAACCTGTATATTAAGCTGAAGAGCACTTGCTCAATTCAAGATCAAAGTGTGCCTTATAGCATCCTCATGGAATGGAAAACGAGCTGAAATCACATGCTCAAGACTTATCAATGGATCTGCTTGAAAGCACATG
Organism: Xestoiulus laeticollis; assembly: GCA_034698905.1. NCBI lineage: Eukaryota > Metazoa > Arthropoda > Diplopoda > Julida > Julidae > Xestoiulus > Xestoiulus laeticollis. The sequence goes on along the minus strand of JAQGCC010000159.1, from coordinate 41,708 downwards.
CACTTATCTAAAAATCATACTTTTAATGGACCAGTTAAAATATGCGTTTAGACAGGATATGATTTCAGACAAGTTTAATTATACATGGGTCTATGGCTATGCAAGTCGGGACTGGTGCATTTTATGCTTTTAAAAAGGATATTATTTCACAAAGGATGATTTTAGACAGATTATTCTGTACTGCAATAAGAAAGTCAGAACCTATTAATTATGAAAGAATTGTCGCACAAGATAATAATGTGCGAATTTAATAATTCTAGAATTTAAATTAAATTCGATGATCTGTTTGAGACTAGCCAAACGCGCGGAAACCGCCTAGTCTAGTCTGGGGCTTCAAGTACATGTTATATATAACTGAGTCTGCAAATACGCTTTTAGAACTAATTAACATACAGTCCACCAAACAAATAAAGTCTGGAGTATTGTACAATCAAGTTAATATCAAAATATATATTTTGAGGAAATGTTTCACTGCAATGTCCCACTGTCTGTCCCACTGTCAAAAACAAAATTTCTGTGTACCCCACTCCGTTCTATCATTCTACATGTATGTGTATTTTAACGTTGAACCACTGTCCAAAACCTTTCAATGGCGCCATGTCATTTAATTAAAAAGCTGATAACAAAACAAAAGCGTCGTAAACAAGTTTCCGAGCTTGTGTCACCCAGCCAGCCTTCATTTGGTGCTACAAAAAGCTGCCTGCAGTAGCACTTATTGTCATTGCTCACCCGTTTCTATAATTTGACTTAAGTGGCGCTAGAGTGGACATAAAGGTTTTTACGACTGTGGTTTTGTAGAGCCCTCGACATTTTCCTTCGGCTAGGCCTACCCTTTCTTCTTAAAATGGGTCTTGCCATGTTCGACCCTCATTTTTTTGCACCTTGACAGGGGATTGTATCTACCTTTGCGGCCCTCTGATACATTGTACCACAACGTCACCTCATCACGGAACACTCACGAGCGAACCAAAAAAAAAAAAAAACGAAAAGTTAAGCCTTAAATTGAATGTCAGGACAAAACGTCTGACAATATTTGAAAAAAAAAATCATAAAAATTCCACACAGTGGTGCTTTTATTCTATATCCATAGTGAAATCACTCAAAAAACACATTTTGGGCACTAAACCTACATCCGAATTGACCTTCCAAAATATATAATCATTGCAATTTGAATATACGAGCGTACATTACATAACTTGCTACTGAAAGACTAATTTGAAATCTAAGTATAGCATAGGCCTATAAATGTTAATGGTACTTGGACAATGCTTTCTGCAATTCTGTCCATAAATGAAAATGCAAAAAAATATTTTATAAAACATTGTTACAATGCCGACATCATATATGTACATGTATATTCTTTCAGATGCGTACATACTGTATACATTTAGTTATGAGAAGTTTGTGCCTCCAAATTGAACTTTTGAGATTTTTACAGGGTCTATGTTATCATTATTGGTTAACCATGCGTACTTGTTTCGATATATACAATGTAGTGTAAGTTTAGACAAAAATGCATTTTTAAACACCAAATTCCGTTAGTGGTGTAATCCCCCACCCCCTATAACCCTATAGGAACAGCAAACACTACTACTGCACAGTAATGTCCACTTGACATCCACTGGCCAGGCGCTGAAATACGACTAAGCAACGCCAGGAATGTCTTCAAAGTGTTTTCAAGCCCATTTCCCTCTGGTTAGCGCCTGATTTAGTGCTTTTGTTTTAAAAAGAAAGTTAATAGCAGCGCCCTTAGCGGTGTCATTTCCCCTTTTCTGACGAACGTGGGGCCCACCCTTTTTCCCCTTAACCCCGGCCGTAAACTCGGTAGCACCTCTCTTCTCCACGGGACGTCTCCACCTTTTTTCTACCTGACTTGCCAAACCCTTTGGACGGGCAAAATTCATTAAAACAGGGCCCAAGGATGGTCCAGCCGACGCATTGGCACCGTCTGAAGTAGGTGTGCATCTCTCATCTCTCCAACCTTTTGTTTGGACAGCCTATCGACCGATTTCGAGAAGATAAAATTAACGAGGGGACCTTTTAGAAACAGTAAACTGTTTACGAATATTGCTTTTAGCGAGGCCTGGCCATGGCAGTTGGCAAAGTAAAGTCTGGTTTCTGGAGCCAGAAAGCTGAAGCACCATGGCCCAAGTGGTTTATACAGAACTCTGTCGTCGAACAATAAACATGCATGCCTTAAAAAAAAAACAGAATTGTTTCTTCCTGCTGGACGTTTATTGCTGGTTCGTGCGACAGTGATATAGTTTGAGGAAAATCATGTTTGACAAACCAACGGACCGGCGCTGACAGTCCAATGGCACCGGTCGCCAGAGGCGAATATACTTTGTATTAAAATTCAGCTATGGTATTGTTAACGTTGAAGTGGGGTGCCCTGTAGGCTTTGTTTCCTTATAAGGGTCTAAGATAACATTCTAACCCTCAAGCTTTAGTAGTTGGATTTCAGCATTGGGGTGCTCCCAAACTGCATCATTTTTGGCAGAAACATGTACATGGAATCGAATGTGTTCATGCATGTACAGTGAATATATATGCTGGACTGAGAAATGATTCCTCACTAATCAGCGACAGCAAGACAGATTACATCACATTTAAGTAGACGAAGAAATTTCATCAGTAACTTCTGGATATAATTATCTAATCACATTATCTTCTTAAATTCTTACACATATTGGTAAAGGTTGGGTAGAAAATTTTCAAGAAAAATACTGCGACATAGAATCAGCTATTGCGTTTTCATTTCACTTGTTAAACAACAACCGCAAGGGTCTTTGTTCGACAATGTATGCTGGATTGACATCAGGACTGGCCATGACATTGATGTCAAAATAGAAAATTGTCGTTTGTTTTTCGATGTAGCCCAAGTTGAGGATCAGAGGGAAGTTGGACTGCATTCAGACAGTATATCATCCATCCAAGTGGGGCATTCAACTGGTCAAAATCCTTGCGGGACAATATCTCACGACCTCCACCATGCAATGTATTTCCTGCGCACATGAGGATACGTTCACAAACCAGCTTGGTAAATATAATCTTGAGAATGCGGCTTAAGAAATGAAATGGCCAATCCCTAGAAATATTCGAGTTTTGGCGAACTGGGTGTGACTATTGAAATGCTAAAGCTGTATGGGGGAAATATCAAGTGCCAGGCCACATAAGCCTTCTTGAGATGTTACCGGCTATCCGCTCTAAAAAACAATGGAGAATGCGGAAAGTGTTATATAGTAGATGTCAAATGTAACAATGGTTGCATCTCACTCGTTTCCATGATGGATGCTCGGGGTTAAATTAAATGACTTTACGAGCATAATGCCTCGCGCCGAAAAGCCGCAGCCACGCAGGGTTTCGGATCAGCATTCGCAGAGGTCTAATTAAATGACGATTCGGATATCAGAGTCTTGCACGAATGTTGGCCCGAGCCAGATACCAGAACTTGAACAGCAAGAAACAGCAAATCTGTCAAGATTTATATTCCATGGTGGGCTTGCTGGGTTCACGTAATGGAGCACGTGGCTGCATTGGCCTTCCTATAGCAAAATTGCGAGCCCGAATCAGCGGGGGGAGCATTGCACAAAATGATAAATCGTGCCTCCGATGCGAGTGTCACAGGCCCTGCGTGAAAGCAAGCTGTTTTTGCAAGCCATGGCACTCTCAAGATAGCTAGTGCCATACGTATATATTGCTAGGGTGTCCAGTGAGGTTAAGGACTTGGGTGACCATGCTGATCAACGATGCCACAATGCCAAGGTTCGTTATAAATATCAATGATTTCAGGGAAGTTTGACAAGCTGTATATACTTGGCATTCAAGTCTCCATAATGTTAATAGCCAAATCTTTTGACGCACAATAAGGACAATAACAGTTGGTATGTTGAATCGTTCATCAATTCGCTAATCCAAATACGTTCCAACACTTTACATTCCTTTATACACCGGCTATGTTAGCTTTCATCAGCTGAAAGTTTTATTCGAAGAACTTGTAATATACATCTTGATGGATTAAGTTTGTCAATTCATCTTATGGTATAACTTCATGCATGTATTTATTATATAAAAATGGCGTCAAAACGAACAATTAACCTTACTATAAATGTTGCAGATTTATAATGTTAATTATTCTTTAAGGTTAATTAAACATCCCTGACGTTTCTGTAAACCCATTTCCAGAACTACTTTCAAAGGAATAATTTAACCACTCTTTGCACAATGCAGCACTAGATTGAATGTACTTGATTTGTTCCCATTTCTGAACCTACTCCCATAATCTACTTAAAATTGAAAACTTTTATTTAAGCCTAAATTGTGGTCTTGTGAGAGAATTAAGAGTCATGACAAAAGCAGGAGATCGAAAATCATATGAGCTATCAAACATTAATAAAAATTGGTGATACAGATTATCAAATAAGTTTCAACAAAATCAAGCTTTAGGCCTAATTATTTTTGATCAATGAAAACAATGATAACACTCCTTTTAAAAATTCGTTTAAATACTTTTCAAGTTACCAAATGTGGTATGAACACTTCATTACGCATGCACACACTTGGCAATTTCGAGAATGTGTCTCGATTTCGTTTCACATGACTAAAAATCATCCAGCAATAAGAATTTTTTGGCACGCCATCACCTGGTTGAAAAGCTGGGTATACAGTTACCCATTACCCGACCACCCCTCTTTTCACCTATCTTTTATTTTCCCAGTTCACATGGCGAGCGCCGTTATTGTGGTCCTATTTTTCTGCTATGGTGAACATGAGTAAAAAAAGCCAATTCTCAAACAAAGATTCAATTCCCAGAACTAATAAGGCCTTAAGCGCGAATATTTTAAAATGAATGTTTTTTTGCGGTAACAGAAACAGAATTAGTTTGAAAGAACCTCTGTTCAATCTTGCATCCAGCCACGCGAAATCCAGATCTTAATTTTGGTTGTCATGCATCACAACCAGTGTTTTTTGTTGATGAGTGGTCTTGAATGTCTTGTTTTTTTCTCTACAATTCTCCAAAGAACTGTTATTTGTACCTGCTAATTGCGACATTCTAATAGAAGTTTAGTCTATTATCATTGCCATCAACTATCCAAAATGCATCAAAGCTTACCATAGACCGGAAAAAAATGAAACATTAACTAAAACAGCCTATCAATGGTGACAGCAAATCATGATAAGTGCAATGTTGATCATTATTGCTCGAAGCATTATTTAGAAACCTGCACAGAAAATGCAAACATTATACACAGTCTCATCACATGTACACTGTCTTGCAATAATTCAAATTCAGTGATTACGTTAACTAGGACAAGAAACCATACTGGAGAATACACATTATGAAAGCAATGGCAATCAGAGGAAAGTAAATCTGAATTTCAAATGTTTATTAAAATTCCCACTCTTGGGAAAAGATGCTCAGACATTCACTTGACTATTTTCGGAAAATAAGTAAAGCGTGACGACACCTTTTGTTTACTCGTGTTGGATGAAAGCACAAGTAGTGCAGTGTCAGAACTGTTTTTTTTTTCTTAGCCCAATGACTTTCTCCCCTCAATTTCGAAGAAAATGCTAGCTTATTTGCAGTTTTTCTTTTGTGCGAAAATTCTGCTCTTGAAGTGAATTCCATTGTTATTCACCTGAAGTTTTGTTTGGAAAGCATGGAAAACAACGTTTCCTGAGCATAAGTACCATTTTGGTAGGCGAGGTGGGGTAATAGGGTGTTCGAGGGTAGACAGAGTCTATATGCTCTGGGCTTAGGGCAGGACTCGAGGACGGGCTTGATGTGGGGTCCTAAAGGTACAACGAAAACAAGGAAAAAAACTGGACTTGTTTGCTCGCGTGCTGTCCTACCTTGCCAAGGTATTATAGTCCTGGATTTGGGGCATCTTGGGTTTCAGGTGTGTCCTGCATCTATTATGAAAGCTCACCAAAGCGAAATAAACTTATTAGAATACAACTGGAGAGGATCTTCGTGCCCACACCTGCTGACCCTCGACCAAATTCAATGCCACGTTTGTTTGAATGGTTGACAAATTTATTCCGAGTTTGGTTCCCAAGGCGTAAAACTTTCATAGTTTTTCCTTTAATCTCACATTCATATCTGCTCGCTGGGACTATTCAACTTTTGAGTCCCTGCTGTTTTTTTGCAACTTTCTACCTGACGTTTGAATTTCCCCTCACTTATAGCATTTTTTGGCATAATCTGTGCTAGGGGAGGTCTTCGCAACCGTGCAATTTTCGACCCCGACTGTCTTATAACGCTGGGTCAATTACTGCTCTGTCAAATTCGTGGGTATAGAAAGCCTGGATTCGTTGCGAAACACGAATTTCTCCTTCCCCACCGTTTTCTTGTCCCCTTCGCTCATAATGTCCTAATTTGCTAAGAATTTGGATTTTCGCCACTGTGGAGGAACATACATATAAGTTTTCCTCGTGCATATTGTTGGGAGAGGCAATTTCACTTTTGATCCCGATTGTTATTTGTCATTCTTTTCAACCTGCACTTTTTCAATCGACTTGGGAAAAAAAATGCGTGTATTGCAACACAATGGTATTATAGACGTCTGCTGAAATTAAACTACATTTTCTGGTTAAAATCTGTTCTCATGCAGCCAGGCATTATTTACACGGTTCAAAATCATACACCAGTATTATTACTTGCTTTAAATTATTTCACTACACTCAAATTGCCCATTACTTTATCTATCAGCCCCCATAATGTACAATTGTATATAACAAGAAGTAATTTTCAACCAATGAATGTTTCAACCAATATGATGTTGTATAATGTTGCAATTAGATTTTTTTCTAATAAGTTTACACATATATATATGATCTACAAGGATATCACACTTCCATTAACTTCAAGATGCTTACGTTAGGTTTAGTCAATCTGTATAGCTATAATTTACAATATATAAGCCAATGCCAAATCCTTGCATTTGCCTTATCTTGACAATGCATCCACAATCCTGACAGGGTATTTATTCATAGGGTACTTATCAACACTTTAAAATTAAGGCTATATATAAATAATCCACTTAAGTGACGCACGTCAACGCTTTGACTCTTCATATAACGATCCACTTTCTTATATAGTTCCACAGCTGATGACGGGTCAAGGGTCAGAATCTTCATTCTACAAGACTATATGAGGAGCTATCAGAATGCATTATTAGTCTGATATTTTATCTGTCATGTTTTTTAGCGCATTCTTAAGTTTTAAGTTGTGATATTTAAACATACATTATTTGCTCTATTCTTGGCTTTTGTAACTAATTTGTTTATTTTTTCTGTTTTTATAGGTAAGTCGTTTTCGTTTGAACATTGCAGTAGAAAATAGTTCCGAACAGATGGGTGAGTGAGTTAAGTTTGAAGTCTTGTAAATCTCAAGATTTATTATTAGTATTATTTGGCTGGAATGCTATCAGATTTCATGGTTACTTTGATTTATGTGGCCAGTTAACCGCCGACGCAGACATGGCTTTCAAAAGCACGGCCCCCAATAAATTACTTTTTTTCTTTAAATTTAGTCATTTATATTATTCCAAATTTTTAATGGCTTTTACCATTAATCCAGGACACAGCAAACAAAGCTATTTGAATGTCGAGAACAAAAAACAACAAGATAAGCAGCACCCCCTCATTTCTTTAAATAAAGTACATATATGCAACGCATGATGACATTGTTAGAAAGCGTATCTGTAGGCCTAATACATTTATATGAGAATGTGCCAATTTGCTAATTACGCGATTTACATTTGGTGCCAATGTATATAACTTATGTGCGAGACATCTCGAGGCAAAGCTTATAAAATTAAGAAGTTCAAAAATATATTTTTTGTGCAATTTCATTCCTATATAATGTAAATATCACAGCATTTATGTTCAGAAATATATATATTTTTTTGTACAATTTCGACTATATATCACAGCCTTTTATGTTCTCAACACAGGGTTTAAATCATGGACTAATATGTTTAATTTATGTTGAAAGAAGAGCCAGCCGGGTTGCTAATAAACACTCGTTCTTGTATCCAAAGCTGACTTTTCTGTTTATTTTACGTTAATGGTAATACAGTCCTTCTTGTGTAAAGGCATCAGGTTCCATCACCTGCTAAAGCAAGCTTTTTCAGCCCATAAGAAAATTAATGTTTTCAACTTCGCGAATTATAAACTAGCTGCGAACCTCCTTTGGAAAAGCATATGAAACTTCATCAGGGGGCAAAAAGCTGTTTTGAACCCCCCTAACCAGCAGCTTCTTTAGGCATCCACAACCGTGTCGGAACATTGGTTTTGAGTGAAAAACCGTAAACTTTTCACTTGAGCGTATAGCTTCAAAGAAACAGTTGGAATTGCAAGGCGTTAATTACCAACACTATTTAAAAATTCCGAAGCAAAAGCAGCCGCTCCAAGGTTGTTCATGGTCCCTTGCTCGTGACTGCACAGAGCGGACAAAGACACGAATTTTGGGACAAATTGCCTTCTGCGGGGTGTGTACCCCTCGAGACATTGCCAGTTTGCCCTATATCTTCAACTATACAGACTATATCCAGCAATGGCCCAAAGTTCTCCCTGCCCCCAGGGTCGCGCGAAGGGAAAGCAAGAATGGAAGACCTATCCATCTGCTTTCGAATAATGAATCAACATTAAGAGCATAGGTGCAATGGGCCAAGTAAAAGGTAAACTTACAAGCAGAAGAAAAAAATCTTTTGCAAGAGGCTCTCCAGCGCCCCTACGTGGTCGCGCAGGCCCTTGCACCCATTCAAGGCGAAAACTTGCTCATTCACAATGTGTCCTATAGTTCGACTAGATCTAGATATTGAAAACGCACAATATACCTTTTTCATGCTGTTTGAACCGATCCTGCCATGGAAGGGGAACCGAAAGAGGGGGATTCCCACTCTAGCACGCCTGTCCTGCAGTCTTGGTCTCCGCTTCTTCCCTCGTGAAAAAGTTAGTGTGCACTACAACTTCTCTAAGTTGGGCGATCACTGAGCAGGTGAGAAATGCCCACAACGGTTAGTTAGACATTCCCTACAGTTAAGGCAACCATCAGCTGGCGTTAGCTTTTTTTTTCCAGAGATACGTGCATACAAAATTGTGCTAAAATCATGTAATCTCACACACGTACAACAGCAAACGACGTGTGAACCTTTATATAAGCATTGGTTTTTAATTTTAACATGTCTGCCCAGACTAGAGTCATGTAAGTTCAAAAGCGACCAAGGCAATGCAATAAAGCTTATTTGTTGCAATGAGGAAACTAATAAACAATATTTGTTAGAATCTGCTACATTCATTTTTCTACAATGTAACAGGAGTACATGCACAGAAACACTTAGGATACCCGTGTATATTGTATCTTTATATTCCAATGGCTTCCAAAGCTGCAAAGACTTAAATAACTTAAGTTTTCTGCATGCACCTAAGAGTTAGTTATATTGGCATAGTTTGTTTATTAAATCAATGAGACCACTTTGAAGAAGCTAGTACATGAATTGCAAATATTTACGTATTTGTGGCATAACATTGCTTTTATACTGGTGATGGATTTTGATCTTGATCAATTTTAGTCAGGGAAGCCATTGTGGTCAGGTGACCAACGTCAGATTATCAGATCTGCAATAGGACAATATTCCACAATTTAAATTGACATCAATCAAAAATCACATGATATCAATTTAGAAAATTGCAGCTGGAGATATTCGAAACTTTTGACTTTTTACTCGTGTATTTTGGCGTTTCTTTAACCCAACCTATAAAGGTGCCCAAGATCCAGGGTTCAGCAAAGTCTTTGTGTTTACAGATAGTCGTACCCTCACTCTCGTGTCTTTTTAGCTTATTGTGGCTCATGGGAGCATAAGTAATATGTGCTCACGCGCCACAGATCTAGCTACCTTATACCTGGTCACATTCACGAGATGATGCATTGCTTTTCATTATTGGAAAAACGTCCAGATTTAGGGGACGATGTTGACCAAGTCCTCGAAACCTTTCATCATCGCCTGCTGGTCCACTGTCGTCAGCTTGTCCTTGCTGTTTGCGCAGGGGTCTAAACCCATTAGCTGTGTCCAAGAAGAACATCATTCGGCCATGTACCTCTTCACTTGGGATATACAAATTGGGGATTAAAAAGATGATTGTGTCCACAGTGTGTGGCATAAAGTTAGCCTCTGCTTGGCGAGTTTCTTAGGTTACCTTTATTTGTAATTGAAAACATAAGCGGAACTGATCCCTGTTGAACTTTACGTAATAATCCTAGATTCGTACAATAAAGGTGTCACCGACCCTCTAAATGCGTTCAAATAAGAGCCTATTTCATCCTTTTTTTTCATAAAAAATGGGCAATCTCATCAGGATACTTCTATGCAATTCATAATACGTTTATAGACAGGTATAATAAGGCAGCTTCTTCCTTTTGGCAAGGTTATGCTTATTTAAATGCGCAAAATATCGGCTTGCGTACGGTAATTGAGGGTATGCTTCGGTGTATCTACCTGTGTGGTTTTAAACGAAAATCCTTATTTATTTTTTTATTCGAATCTTAAAAAGAAATCAAATCAACTCGATTTTGAAATGTCGGAAATGTTCAGTTTCAATGATTATTGAAACGATGCATAAAATCGTGCATGCGTCCGCGTTCTGCATCATTACTGGAGGCTTTAGCCTTTGACGAGATAGGCCAATTTAGCTTCAGTTTTACACTTTTTTACAATTATTTTCCTGCAAATCAGGATGATTGGCTTTCCCTGATGCTTGTCTTAAAATAATCGTACTGCATGAATAACAGCTGATATAAGGTTGCTAACTTATTGGAATTCTATATATATATATATATATAGAATATATATATATATATATATGGCAATTTTTTTAGCAAATCATTCAAAAATCAAGATTACTTGTATATTATAACATGTGATTAGTAGGCCTATAGCTTAATCTTCCCATGTATGCATGAGATCTTATAAGGTTCCCATATAAGATGATTCTTATCCCTTGAGAATGCCATAAAAATCGTTTAGACAATGGGATCCCATTGGGTCTCACTTTAATTATATAAGCACACTCTGTTATATATATAATTAATTCTATCCCTTGACTATAGGTACATGTATAATATAAAAGCTAATGTTACATTTTACTCGCTCATTCTATAGATTTTCTGCACTTCAAGTGGAGGGATTTTGAAAAGATAACATTTTGAACACAACTTGCATTTTGAGGTTATATATAGATGCTGATTTTCAGGCCGACATGTTGGATTTTTCACACCTTATAGCAATCTATATAGGCCTATTCTTTCATATACTTCTTCCTCGGTTGTATTGTATAATGCATGTATAGCTTGAGGGAACCCCCTATCCACCACCGTTAACAATGCCTGCCAGTAATTTCGGAGGTATACCCGCTAAACAGGACGTTTCTCAGGGCATTGTAAACTACATTTCCTCGTGTCAATGATGGTTTGGCAATCGAGATCGATGCAAAAACAAAAAAAACGTTACCTTTTTCACATGCATTTGTAATTTAAACTCGCAGTGTTTGTATTAGGCAGTTTAAATCTCACCAGTGAATAAGTCAAAAGGATTCAAGTTGAGCTTGATCTGAAAAGCACAACTGGGTTTCGTCAAAAGCGCAGTTGGAAATCGTACTGATCTCGAGTACTTTTAGCATCAAAAGAAACAGGTTGATATAGGCTATCCATTGTTCAGAGTTTTTGAGTTTTCGTATATAATAGAAGTATTTGCAGTGTCACTTGAACTAAAACCAAAAGGAACGCCTGACCTTTTGTTTTTCCCTGAAAGATTGTATTTCCAATGCAATCGTTGTTTATTGAAATATAAAGTCGAGACAACTTTAAATTAAGATTTCTACATGTATAGATAAAAATTATTCAAACGTCTCACTTTATATACTCTTCAACTTAAAAAAACAATTTTTTGAAATGTTGTAGTAGGCTAATATGATAGTTAACTTAAAAAAGCAGCCAAATATTGATTCTGCATGCACTTCAGACGTTTTTTACTATGAACCTCAATCTTGTAATCAGGTATCCACATTGCAAATATTTATCTTATTAGAAAACGAATAATAAGGTGACCAATAATCTCTTTTTGCATTCAAAAACTCTTCAAACATACATGTACCATATGTTATAAGCCCTCACGATAATTTTGTTCAATAAATGTGTAGGGTACCAGCATTTTTAGAAGTTTCCAAAATTGGTCGTTCAAAATTTTCAATTGGTTGAGCTCACAATTTTTTCCCGCGATTCATGCAGGGGATGCTTTAAATTTAGCTTGAGGCGCTTAAAACCCGAAAGATGGTTATCAGCGCTAATAATTTAATATTTTGGCCCAAGATACGTGTGCACCCTGACTTATCTTCCCCGCAAACTGTCGTAAATTACTGAATTTTCAGCAGAAAATAATAGTTCCCTTCACCTCATGCAGATTAATGTGTTGGAAAGGAACCAGAGCTGACCATCAATATGAAAACGAGCCTACTTTTTTTCTAAAGAATCAAATTCAAATTTAGCCCTTCTTGATTTTACCGGCCTTTTTGACTTCGTGCATGCTAAGTGAAATTTTCACCTTAAATTAAATTCCATGATTTTTGATGACCTGTTGCGGGTAATGCATTAGTAAGATCATCGAAGAAAGAACGTTAAGGATATATCAACGAAAACAAGTAATGCATATTATGTTTTAATACTAAATATTGATAGTGTATGCCTACCCTTATTGAGCCCAATGAAATTGGTTCTAATAGCAGCGTTGAAAATAAGTTAGTATTTTAATACTTTTATTAACACGTATAAATAGGTATCAAAAAGTACCACTGAAAAGTATTACTATAATAATATGGATTTTATTGTATGAAATATTGGAGAAAGCCATGTTGATGTACAATTGTATGCTGTAAAATTTATTTACCATTAATCCTCTGAATATCTTCTCATAAAACTGTCGAAAATATGAATTGAAATTTAAGTGACCATGGTGTGCCTTAATTCAGCCAAACATTTACACATTAGTAGCCATCAAGGAAATGACAAAATTAAGGAAGTACAAAATTGCAATTCTAGATTAAATCAACTGTTCAAGCGTGAAAGCTCAAAATGGCAAACCTCTTACTGGTCAGCTTCTGTGTGCTATTCAAATACAACCAGAAACACAGATTGGGGCTAATTGTTCGGCAAAGTTTATTTAAATTCGATTTAGTTGCCCCTGATGTTTTAGTGCATGAAAGGGAGCTATTTTCAATCCACCAATGATATTGCAATTTCATCCTTACAAGAAAGTATTTAATTGTCACGGCCATATACATGTATGTGTCCATTTCACCATTACAAGCTAATTCAAAAATTAAAATTTGTATCGAGGACGTAATCATTTTGTTACGGCAAGCAGTTTTGGGAGTTCATTTCATTGTATTGTTGTTCATTCCTTGCATGACCCAAAAAGGGATTAAGTTATACTTCACTTTTAGAAAGTTAACGTAGACTTTAGGTTTTAATCCCTTCAAATTTTTCAATGCATGACTATCTTTGATTCTTTGAAGTTGCTTGTCAAAATGACAAGTTTTGGAATTTTGAAACCAACGTAAAAGTAACCACAAGGGTGCTGAAAAAGCACGGTTTTCAAATTGATTTGAGTAGAAGTTTCAAGTTCTGATTATTGTGAGTTGTTATTGATATTTTTATTTATTATTTTAAAAAAATAAATAAAAAATTTAAATTTTTTTAGCACTTGTATTGCGCAACCACCGTGAAAGGATGCATACAAAATTGTCTGCTGGTTTTTTTTTATAAATAGACGATCTTTTCACAGCAATTAAGAAATATTCAAGAACTTGAGTATACATGTATGTACATGTATCGATGAAAATAGCACTGTAAAGCTATATTAAATCAATATCCAACTGGGGAGTTTTCTTCATTACCTCCCTCTTAAATGGTACATGTATATTGAACAAAATATCGTACCATATATGTACCAATATGGTACATGTATGTTTGAAGAGTTTTTGAATGCAAAAAAAGATTATTGGTCACCTTTTCATTCGTTTTCTAATAAGATAAATATTTGCAATGTGGATACCTGATTACAATATTGAGGTTCATAGAAAAAAAGACATGCATATAAGACAAGAAACAAACATTGTGCTTGCGTGCAGTATGATATATTACTTCCGTCTCTCGGTAAATCATCGTAATTTATATTAGGCCAGTATCCCAATTAACGCATCACGACCATCGTGCTAATATGATCCATGCGCATTGCGCACCACAGGACTCCCATTGTTGAATGCAATACCACGATTGCAAACATGGATGACATAAAAGTAAATTATAAATCCGGTGGTCATTAACGTATACCACGTGGGTGGGTTTGAGCTTTATGACCGTGCATTAATTATTTGGTCCGGAGTGTTCTGTGCAATATCTTATAAGACAAACTCAAATCTCAAGGCAGATTTTGGAAGCGTATACGTGTTGTAGGGGACAAGCTTAAAATTCCATGTTCTTGTGACCTTTACCAATAACACCCTGCATTTCGAAGATGCACTGCTAAGATATGTTTTATCGCGAAATCATTTTGCAGATCTCCAGTTGGAATACAGTAGCTGATTGGCGATGGTTCCCTGCGTTCATGGGTGCAAAGGGCAGTCATTTTTTGTTCAGAACAGTCATGGTTAGCGCGCCCATTTTAATAGATTCGCCATGCTTTTATTGACAATCACTTTCAGAAATAGGGTTTGGACCTGACTTATCCGTGGGGTAGAGGAGAGAAAAAAATCATGGAAATGGACAATAAATAATCCCGATAAACATCAAACACGAACACCTTCTTCCAAGATCTGTCTTACTCCCTGCTTCGCAATCCCTCGGTGGGTGAGGCCATCCCCCATGTTCACCCCACGGCCTAACTCACCTGGACTAAACACGTTTTTCGTTTCTGTGTTAAGGGGCGCAGTTGTGAAGCAGTCATTGTTCCAGTCCTTTACCAAACTAGATTGATGGCGAGATATCAAGATTCGGTCCCACCATTTCAAATTTATGAACTGTAGACAAATGCGTTTGGTTTATGCATATATACGTACTATTCCATCAGGCTCAACAGCACGAGTTTTTCTGATGGTGAGATATCCCAAAGACAGGTGTTTGCACGAAGTCATTTAACTAGATATCAGATTTGATTTTAGTATCACGCGATGTTTGATTATTTTAAAACCTGTCAAGTAATGAGGTAAGCGAAACGTTCAGAAAAAATCCTGAAAACTTACAAAAGTCATGCTAAAATCATTGAGTTTTGTGACGTCAATCTTTTTCCAACCACACATGATTATTGCATTATTTCTTTTTTAAAACTTTCGATCTTAGTTATCTCAAGCAGATCTAAGCTATATATTCAATATATTGGTTGTAATAAGATTTGATGTCCAATATAAAATGTTCTTATTTTATATTGTTCTTATTTTATGTTCTTATGACCATTGATCTTCGTGGTGTACATGTGAGTTATCGTCAGATTTTCATCAATGGTAAACGGTGGTTTTCAGGTCAAGTGGACAGGAAGATAAAATTCCTCAGCCTTTATCTCTCTGCAAGATTCATTCGGGCGTAGTCTCAAAGTAATTATTAAAACGTGATGAATTGTAGCCATCTAACTTGGCTTTTTCAATTTTTTCTCGGTTGGCACTCCACCCTCTGACCTGCAAATCTCGTAGACGGTGGCTGAGCCCGAGGTATCAGATAGCTTGAGGGGTGAACCTCAGATTGCTCCAAGTTCAATTTTTTTTTTCCCTTCTCGGTGAGGTGAACTCCCCAGATCACTATTTCATTTACTGTTAACACCTACATGTATATCCTCTGGATGGTGGAGGAATTAGGCTCTCAACTCTTCAAAGAATGCAAAATTGGTGGCAGGTAGGTTTGCCTTGCTTCGAGATTGCCAAATGAACGAGTTATGGGCTAATATAATAAGCGAAATGGGATGGGGGGCAAATTTGGTTACGAAAATGAAACAAAAATCCAGGTACTTAGTATGCAGGGAAGGTTCTGACAAAGATGAGTCTGAGCGGCAGGTCTTTGCAGCCCCCCGCCAGGTTAATGAGGAGGAAATCTACGGGGGAACACAACCCCTGGCAGGGTGCATGGGGATTTTTACAAGTTGAAGAAATCAAATGGGGGTGGGGGAAATAAACAAGGTACGGTATTACCTGTAGGATGCGAAACCGAACCTTCCTTGAGGCAGGGCTAATGAAATGGGATTTTTTGTTCTAGTTTGAGAGGGGAGGAGACCCGAGTGGGCACGCAACCTAGGGTAATCCGAATTAGCACCCTCACGTCCAGCAGGTGAAAATTCCCCTTCTTAGCTGCTATAGTCCGTGGAAAATTCGGTTGTAATTACCACAAAAAATGGCATTGGCGAGGGGTAATCAAAACATCTTGCATGCTAATGTTAATATCTTTTCCACACCGGACCATACGAATCAAATTGAGCAAAAACATTGCTCCGAATATGTATATCCAGGCTAACATAAAAAGAACTCCATTAGTCTACTAGTATATAGCCCAATCATTTTGCAGTAACAATTAATTGGCTAGCGCTTCGCGAAACTGGATTTAAGCCCTTATTCTTTTTTTGGAATATTTGCTCCTAAATTCATTAAAACGTTAAAGGTTTAAGCTAAAAAAAATGAAGAATTTAATGGCTTAATCACGAACTTGTTCTTGATTGACCTCACTGTAAATGACATGTACGCGCAATTTAATTAAAACAACCACGTCCAAGTTTTATAATGAATTAAAAAATGCACTAGCTTTGTGATGGGAAGTTGCAACAAGAATGTTGTACAAATAATGTTTTATTTTAAAAAGTTAACAAAAACTGTAATTTTGTCCAAACGCAAACTTGGATGTTTTTGCAACACTTACACTTTATAACAAGTTTTTTTTTTACTTTGTAAGACGTTGTTGTGATATTTTTTGAAGTATTCACGTGACACCTTTCCGAAACAAACATTTTAAAAAAATAAAAACAAGTACAGGCAATGAAAGTATACGAGTATATATATTAAGTATGCATTTTGATATGTATCTGATGTGTATACGTGTTTGGCATAAATTATACACCGCACAGTCCGTGCTCAAAGTTCTACTTAAACTCGTTATAAACACTATAAAAGCACAGCAACTTGATCCCTCGAAATTGATAAAATGTAACAATAAAACCCAAATATGTCGTTGTCAAGGTTTGAATTTTAAATGAGGTTTCCGAAGGATGACTGTTGGGTGGGAAAAAAAAGGTCAAGAGCTGTTATCTTTCTTGTTGAAAGAATTTTTTATTTGGTTTACTCCAATGATCAAATAAAGTGATAACTGCATTTTGAAAAACTATTGTTAATTTGGTAACGACAGCTTGAAATTCGTCTGCTACGTTGGAAGCCATCTTGTAATTTACCATCATCTAATCGTTCCATATTTGGAATTGCAAATATATGCACTTTATTAACTTAAATTTGTAAAACACCTGTAAGTTTATGACGAGTAAACGTATTGCAACTTATTTATTGTACTTAAAGAATTCAGACATGATCATTTTGAATATAATTAAAAAAATATTAAATTGACTGTTGTACTTAATACAGGTACATTTTCATTCAAAAAGGGGGGAATTGGGGAACTGAAGAACTGAATAATTATAAGTCCCCATTCTGCGTTTACAATGTAGTTTCAGAATATTTAATCCTTTTACTATGGTGGCATATTTCTAAGTAAGCACTAAATGCAAGGCCACGGAAATTTTTGGATTAAAACTTATATGAACAAGTTTTTTGAACAATACCTGAAAAATTAAATATTTCACGAAAATCGTAATAATATTCAAGAATGAAGGTAAACAAGTATAGGCTCGATATAGGGCTCGATCAAACATAGCAAATGGCATCATGTTAAATGGTTACTAGTTCTCTACTACATTGAAGTTAGCATGTAGGCTTGCATCCCATCAACGAAAAATGTTTGTTGTAACTTGCGTATAAATACAATGTAAATGTTTATACTTTTTACTTTATAAGTGACTATGATGCGATCCTAGACGTCATACACATGTATAAAAGCTCTTAAAATTTGCACATTCAAAAATTAACCATGTTTGACTTATAAATCAAAAATAACATTAAAGTGAGATGTATGTGATTTTTTCTAAAACGTAAATTTTATGAACATGTTACATGTAGCTCTGACACAGACAGGTGCTTGATAAAGTGACGGAAATTTGAATATAAAACAGTTTGTCTCGGCTGTTGGATGTGCCAAAAATTCCTCAAATTGAGGTACACGGCACGTAATGAAAGAAGCCGCTATGGTAATTATAGTCCCTTATTAAGCAGAAAGCATCCCAAATTGGTGTTTGAAAGGGTAGACTCGACCATCTTTTTGTACGATTTTTTTTTCAGCACGAAAATTTTTGGCATTCGTGCGCACCGTGTATATATTATATGTCCGTACGATTTTGTGGTAATACAGAAGCACCACGATTTCTTCATTTTGACATGACCCCGACTTTTCCCACTGAATTTCAACTTCTTGATGGACCACCAAAAACAGCTTGAGCAGTTGAGGTATACATTTTTACTACCTCATAAAACGTTTACGAATATTCACGAATTCGTGCATTGTTAATCCGGTATAATAGTCCTATATAAGTATAATGTTACTGGCTATCAAGCTCGCGAGTGTATTGCTTGCATTTTCGATATCAATTTTTAAAAAAAAAGCAGGAACCGAAACCAACCTGTTAATATCTTAATTACTTTTCACGACTCTTATATCATACTTTTGTGTGCTCAGCTTGCCAACAGGAACTGGTTTTGTCGAGAATTAATTAAAAGTTTAATATTTATTTCGTATACCTACACACACGTTAAGGCCAGGTCAGTGGACTCTAGCTATAGTTCAAGATATCCAGCTTTTTTATAAAAAAAATGGCCATGGAATTATACTTTTATGCGAATATTGCACGCGTGCTGTTCGGCACGCATTTAAAGCAAGAACATATTAGATTTCCACAGATCTTCATCATGGACTCCATGACAAATTTGAGTGAACTCCATATTACAGCGCTTTCCAGAATTTTTGTTATTGCAAGTCATGGCATGAAAACTTTAATCTACATTATTGTCCCTTCCTTAAAGGCTTCACATAATTCCTTAGTTTCAATATTTACCATGTGAACAACATGCTAGAACGTTCAACGTGTATAGTCAAGTACGGGTATAAGCCTGTACGGAAGCTTGAGTGGGCTGGCTGAGCTTGTGATATTCTGAATTGTAGCACCAATGATAATATGTTGTAAGGGCACTTCATCTATCGGCTTTAATTTCACACATAATGATGGGTAGGAGACATGTTGTGTCAGTCAAACAGGAAATTGTCTCCTCTCAGATTCGGTCACTATACGAACTTAGCCGAATTTGGCTACAAAAAGTAATAAGTTTCGCATCGTGAGCACATCTACTTTCTGCTAATTAATTTGCTGGCTAAGACCTTCTTCACACCAACGTTGATGTAGATCAACTGATGTGGATCAAGAAAACTTTTGCGTGTTAATTAATCCCACCGCAGAACTCAGTTAAACTGGTCACATGACCTAGTATACTGCCCTGTATATTAGGTCATGTGACATCCACATCAGTTGATCTACATCAACGTTGGTATGAATCAGGTGTTATTGAGTCATTTTATAACTATCTTTGGGGACATGTAATGATATTGAAAAGATAATATAATTAACGCTAAAAGTCCTAAAACGTCGGTATTGTATTGGTAATTTCGTGCTAAAAATTTAAATTACCGTATTTGTCAATATACACATGAAATGATCAATATAGTTTACTTTTTGTCCCGTTTGGTTATTACCTGTATTCGTGGTGACAGCGTATGTCTTGCACAGGCTTAGAGGAATATGTAAATTTCTTAGCAAGGTTAGATGCAATCAAGGACCAGCAAAGCGCACGTGAATTACGTGTAATTCATTTTAATTACATTTTAGTCAAGACGGGAGTGTTCGAAAACAAATGCGCGCATGGCTAAACAATTTGCATAATAAAATTGACGTTTAATAAGATATTCCCTGCATTTTCCCCGTCTGTGCCATGCATGAAATAACCATAAATCAAATCTAAACTACCACTTTAAATTTTCAGAAACATGCCAAAGAGGCAAGTCATTTCGACTGCATACATATATGCATACGTTTAAAAAAGCCTGCTGATAACGAGTTTTAATAACAATAAATAAATCAGCTTATTACCAATCCCTAGTTGTCTTTTCTATTCATTAAGAATTTGCTTAGCATAATGCTATAGGTTGAGTTTGCTGATAGCCTTTGATGAAACGCATTCGATTAGAACGCAGTTGATTTATTTCGGTGTTTAACATCGGTTAAGGTTGGTTAGGTAACCGTGGATGATTTCCTAGTTTGTGTCCAACTTACCAGCATCTTTACGTTCGCAAAAATGAGCTTGAGCAAAGGCTAAAAAAGTATCTTCGCCGCTCTTGATAGTGCAAAACACGTTTTCGTGTCTGAAGATTTGTTGGGCCTGGAGTAGCACGCTGTACTTGGAAGCGTGAGCAGAAATAAAAGCATTGACCCCTAAGAGTATAACTAGCCGAAAAGTGCATAAATCAAACGGCCTGGCGTCGCATTATGATTAGATTTCCTTTCCTAAATTAATGTCCATGAGAGGGCAGTTTCATTTCAATTATCTATGTCAGGGTTTTGCTAATTTAAATCGATTTAATTTGATTTAATTTCGTTAGGCAACGTTGTGTACACACAACGTATGCATTTACGCAAGCATCTGTTGCTATCATATGAATGATCAGTTTCACCAATCTGTCCCTAATGTTCATTAATTCCCATTCATTTAGTATATGCTACTAAGGTGAATATCCGTTTAATGACCTAATAACTAGTCATTGTTTAACTATAGCTAAACACCAGAAACGACTTGGTTTTGGTTATCATAAGCTTATACATGTGCAGTATGTGCATTCCAGAGAACCCAAGAGTGTACTCAAGCCTTTCCTTATTTGCTTGAATCATGTTTTGTTATGATTCAGATAGTTGTTTATGATTTGGCGTCAACAAATAAATTAATCACATATATATGTATGCCTATATACAGATGGCGCTGGAGGATGTTTATATTTTCGAAATGTGCGATTTGACAAGTTGTCAAGTTAGTAACCGATTAAGTGCTTTTGGTGGATAAAATACCAGCACATATGGAGCCAAAACGTGAAATCAAGCTAGCACTTTTTTGGCATCCAAACGTTGGATGCGACAGTATAACATTGCATGTACACGTAGATCTATAACATACAATGACACTACATATAACAAGTGGGCATAATGTTGAAGTATATAGTTATAGGGTAATGCTGCAGGGACAAACAAGCAAATATGTGTCCAAAAATGTTGTGATTATCTCGCTCTGTGAACCAAGTTCACAAACGTTGTTATAACCGCAATTTTCGGCGAAAGAGTAAAAAAAACGGGTCCTCCAACTTCCGAATTCCATAGCTCGGGAACACCCACCAGGCCGGCAATCCTACTTGACAAAAGTTCAACAAATAGCAAAAAGGGAAACAACTAGCATTACTAATAAACCATTCTGGTAGAACAATTCCCGTAACAGCACTTCTGCCTGAAATAAAAAGACTGCTTCCGAGACATTGAAAACCATAAAACTTAATTCGTTGAATGCATGCGTGAGGATGGAAATTTGGCTGCGACTGCGGTCGTTGGCATTAGTCGCCCCTCACCTCGCACCAACAGCTTTAGGCTGGACGGCCATTTTGTAAAAACTACCCATTCAAACACCTGTATTCAATGCTGTGGATTTCCTCGACCAAATATGGGACTATAGTTTTGGGTGTGGTTGTGTGGATGCCAACTTCTAGAGCAATCCAGACCCGGAGGGTGGAAAGTGTTAAATCCAAAAAACAAAAGAAAAAAACTAGACCTGGAAAAAATCACGAGTAACAAACTGCTGCTTCAGCCATACCTATATATACAATAATTGCTAGTGCAAAAAAAAGCAAAATATTTTGCTTTTCATAACTATTATTTGCGTATATTTCGCCTGAGAACATGGCCTAGGTCTCCGCGTAGCTCGGAGCCTTGAAAAAACGAACATATCACGAGGAAAATTGTTAATTACGACCAGTCAAAACTGAAAAGCTACCTCAAATATGTATACAAAAACACCCGAACGTGTAATTTCTGAACACGCATCGAAAAAAAGCATATTCAAATACATTTCCTGAAACACACAATTTCACTGATAAATGTCCTGCAAAGCACGATAGCATTATTCAGATTAATGTAGTTCAATTGTACTTTACTTGTACAATGCACTATCTGACAAATTTAATTTTGCCAATGGGATTTCGATAAAATTTAGAACATTTATTTTTGTTATTAGTTCTACTAAATTCAATTTATTAACATAGTCATGCAGTACAATTGGTGCAATATGGTAGGGGAAAGTCACATACCTCATAACTGTACATGTACAGCACATAAAAGCGTAAATTTACCACAAACAAGGTGATTTATAAATGCTAGGTTCTGTTTAATAAATGGGACTGCTATCGACAATCATGATGACACGTTTTAAAAAAATTCAATTCAACTGTTACGAACAACCAGCATTATATACAGACATGTCATATTGCAATCGTGTACACATAACTTCTTCACCGGCAATCGCAATCACCAAGGCATAGGTTTGAATTAACCATTAACTTTTTTTTAAAAAAAAGATGATTTCAAGCTTCGTGTCACTCTGTGTTTTCAGCTTGAGTGAAAATGAAATTGCTAAATCTAGTCTTCCTGAATGACTTTGGATGAGCTAGTCAATGGCGTGAGGCGTGGTGTGATGTCACCTTTTCCTGATTTCTTGTCTCCTTTTTAATTTGGCCACACTTTTTATCGGTAAGGCACGCTACCTGATGCCAGCCCTCTTGTTCGAAAACCGCCAAACTCGCTTGGCTGCTCATGAGGAGTTTGTGCACAACGGCAGCACAGTGTTCGATTAAAGGGGGAGGGTCAAGGAGTGTTTAATTGCGGCTCCAGATTATTGATGATATGACGAACAATTGAATGGCAGCCTCGTTAGTGCTGGGATCTGCCAGGTCATTTTTAAATGCACCACGTGCTAGTTAACGATGTCATTATAATCTGCGCAAAAACATTGGTAGCGGTTTGTATAATCTTCAACTATAGCTAGCAATTATGGCAGCGACTAGCCCACAAAAGTCCAAGTTTTTGTGACTTCCTCGTACCCTCCTCGCAAAGTTCAAGATGGCTGCCTTCAGCCTGACCTTTTTGCAAGACAACTTTGCTGCCACCCATCCAATTTTGCCAGAAACATTGCGTTGACCTGTCCCCGATTACTCAGCACTCACAATGCGCTGCATGCCACTGGCAAATGCCAGTTAAACAATGCAAAAATGATCTAGACAGATATCTCCTAAGAAATGATAATGAAAAAGGTGCTCTACATGTTATGTCTAATATGCCATTGAATTATAGAATCCAAATGTTATTGTAACAGGCCAAGACCATTGTCATTGAAGAATGAAAAAAATTGTAGAAACTATATTTAAAAAAAGGGAATACCTAAAATGATGCAAGATATTCAGAGATCAAGCAATGCTCTCACAACTGTTAACAACGCTTGGATATCATATACATGTGTTCTTTCACAATATACTCTAGTCAATAAGAATATAAGTAATTAACTGCACAATCTGAATTATTTGAGAAAATGCAAAATATTTTAACTTGTAGCAAATATTTAAGTTAAGCAAGGCAATTAAAAACATGGCTGCTTATAGAATAATATGCATTTAAAAATAACTGATTTGATCAAACTATTACATATTTAAATCATTTTAATAAATATGGAAAATGTTTTTAAGACAAGATTGTGTACACATTCTCTTGCATGTACGCATATGCATAAGTAATTTTAGCCATATCATTTTTCAGGGTGGAGTACTGCACGTATTCCACATTAATTTTGTGCACAATAACTCTATTATCTAACCCACAAACATTCCAATGCAGTATGCGAGCTTTTCCATAGATTATTCCACATCTAATAATTTCGTTCGTCAAACACAAAATTCTATAGATGTGTTAAAAGATAACATTTCGACGCGGGGTTCTGGATTCCAAATTGCAGAACACGCGTATCATTAGCGAAATTAGTAAGTATAAAAAAATTCTGGTACCGAATGGAAGATATGGGGGAGGTTGGTGCTGGCAAGGACTAAGATGCAAATGCAATCATGCAAAGCACCAACAAAGGATGACAACATGTGATAGGGTGTTGTTTGTCTGTATAAGGCATATGTACACATCGCCCTCCCCCCTCATCATTTCCATGTTTGAGTTGCAGGCGCGTGCTGCTTTTTCCCTATAATTCGTCTTTGAGGTGGCCACGGAGTGAAAGTACCCATAGGCCAACGCAGCGCCACCTCTTCAACTTTTGCAGAGGTGAAAGACCCCACCTTCACATTGCCAACTTCTCCCTGCGGGCTACAGTTGCCCAGATTCTGGTTTTCAGCTCACTCTGGCACATGTCCAACGCATTTATTATTTTGGAAGGTGCTTGAAGCGCCAGTTTTTTCTTCTTTAAGTACATGGCTGTCCCTCGTCGAAACAATCGACCCGACTGGTGGTGAACTTCAGGAGCAACGTGCACAAAATATTCACCGTTGATAATGTCGAATAGTGATTTTTGGCAAAATTAAACGGGTAAAAAGATGAACCCCCCTTGCGTGACCAGGTATACGGTGGGAAGATTTTGCTAGACACCCCGAAGGACGTAATTAAATTTGGAATATTTCGATATTTATGGCATGTCATGTCATGTCATTATAGGCTATCAGGTGCAACTATAGGTTATTTCTGACCTGTAAAAAAGTCACATGTACCGACTTCTTTTTATCAGGAAATGGCATATTTCGTGTAAATCGTTCCAAATCATTGCAAAGCTCATGCAATGTGTTGTGCAGCACAATACAATGCACACTTCGATGGCATTTCATAAACTGTCATTGAAATGTTCTTGACATTGGTAGGAGCAGATGACTGGAAAAGGATGGATGTAACATTTTAGGTGCCAGTGAACAGTCAGAGAATTGGATGATCAAAAATTGTACATGCAAATTCAACTTTCCATGCTTCCGTTTTTAAAAGTTGAACTTTTATTTAACTTGTGTGTGATTTGCATGAACAGATAACGATCCAATTATGGTCGCATGCATTGTCGACAAATCATTGACAAATTTGGAATTCAGATTCAAATTGTATGTAACAGTGAAATGGCTATATAACTTTTTATGACCATTTACTACAACAGATGTTCTATAGTGGTATCCGGCCTATACTATTTGATTTATGTAATGGTTCGAGTTTAATTATGTTAATTGGGCATACTAAATATAAATGCCATCAACGAGCCAAGCTTGACATTGTTCTTTGCAAATAGCGCTGTGGCGGAATATTTAGAAAACAAATGTAAATGCATTTGCAACAAACATGGCATAGACAGCTCCTGTAAATGTACAGGTACTATAATAAAACATAATGACGATCTCTATACATCAGTAACATTGAAATTTATTTAACAATCAGTTCAATCCATTAAACATAACTGAAAACCAGAATAGTTATCGGCATTACGATCGCCCATATATTCAGTCATTGATAATATTATCTTGAATTTAAAACTGGAATGTCAACTTGTGGAATGAATTAATAATTTAAGACAGTTCTTATCAGGGTAAATTGGTAGTCAATGTCGAAATCAATAAAAATCGAATAGGGACATTCAATATTAGTTTGTTAGAACAATTTAATTAAGGTGAAAATAATTGACACTTATTACTGAAAGCGAGTTTCTTGCAATATATAATTTCGATATTCCTTGGACACTATACGTATTTCATATTTAATCACTAATTAGCCCAATTTAATTGTTAATGAACCAAAGACAGTATGTTTATATATAGGGCCTTAGACTCCATCTAGATGTAAAGTTTCGAAATTGCTCTAATTAAAATTTCGAAGCAAATGTATTTAAAGTAAAGCAATTACAAATGGTTACAGCATTGAGATTATAACGAGCTTTCTTGCAATGAATATATTACTAGTCAATGATTTTAAAGTTTTGCAATTACCATTTAGACCTGCTTATAAGGCTGTGTCAACCACAGTGCATATTATGATATCCTTCGATTTTAAACTATTGTGAGTCCAAATCCAAAGGGAAAATGAAGTGTGAACTCGACTTCATCTTATCTAAGGTATATTAAAGCAATGAAAAAGACAAAGCAGAACCATATTTTTCAATTTTCCCAGAACGGACATACAGTACATTACCTGGTGTTTTGACTGTTCATCAGATGAAGGCAGCAATTTAGACTGTCAACCTCGTATTACCGCATTTCTGAATAAAATATTACCTTCTTTTAACTTTACCCTCCCAAAGTTGGACGCAAGAAAACTAGTCAAAAGCAATCGTAGGCATGGCAAGAAAGGCAATAAGGAAGCATTGTTTTATTAAGAGTTAGAGATTGGCTGTGTGGACTATTGAAATACGTTTCGCAAATAGTTGGGTGCGGAGAGACCTTTTGCTGAACAACTTTCATTGTTTCCTCACCACCTCTATTTAAGAAAACATTAGCTATACTCATAAATCCCTTGTGTACGCGTGTAACTCCAACGTCATGCCAACTTTATAAACATTTCTAATTTAAGTTTCTTTGAAAACACCTCATTAGTTTCTAAAGTGCATAATGTCGCACCTCGCAAATAAATACATGTAATTTATATGATTGCTTTTCAAGAATATCGGCCTATATATGACAAAGACCTAGCTAGTCCAAGATTTTGCAAAAGTAAGTCAGATGATATTTTCTTCAGCAGTATAAATGGTTCTTTCAGAATAGGAAATCTCATCTATTGTTCTTCTGCATTCATTGATGGACTTTGCAACTTGTGTCATTCCCTTGTTCAACTTTTTTCCTGGCATCGGAACAACCTTTTTAAGTTTTATACTACAACACCTTTTCTTCATTGTGTTATTTAGGTGGTGACACGCATTGTGCAAGTAAGGTATAATTGGTGTTTCCGTTGTTATGATGAGCCAGTGCAGAACCCTCTCGAACATGTATCTTTTATGAAAATCTTAACTGTTGCGTGCCAACTGAAGCTGAGAATAAAAAAGGCGAATCTCGAAACATCGCAAATCACCCCCTTGGGAATCGTTGCAAGTATAACTGCAAATGGCCACAGGCGAACTGCCAGAATTATCAAATGTAATTGTGCAGATACACACCGTGCACAGGTCTTGTTTTGTGAGAATTGGCGTGATTTGAAACCCGAATTAAATCCCTCTGCAATTTCATGCATGCCGTGATGCCTCGTACCTGTGAGAAAGGGCAATCTGCATGATACTTGCTATGATTACGAGTTATCACAACTTAATTTAAATACAACGCATTCAAATTTCAAGAAACAGAACTTGTTTAATCAGATGTAGGCCTACTTTAGAATCAGACGAGTTTATATATAACATTGCTAGCAAGTTCCAACTATCGATAAAATGTTGTTTAAATTATTTACAAACTTATCTATAAAATTGTTAATGCAAGTTGACTAGAAACGGACAATATAATCTCTAAGTTTGCTTTTACGACAGTTGATATCGGTAATAAACAAATCTCAAATACCAGCTTCCGTTTTGGCATCGTATTAATTTAGAAATAGCCAATTACACTCATTGATGACATTTGCAAGGGCTTGTATACATTACATTCAAGATATTACAGTCTTAATGTCGTTGTAAATTTAATTCATTAACGCAATATTAAGATATATTACTATAACATCAATTGATCTGGTCATATTCATCGTATAACCTCCTAAATTAATCAATCTGCAGCAAAGATTTTCTAAAATTTCCAATTTGCAGCGTTATGGAAGTTTGCTGATACCTTTCAAGCTACACAAAAGGAATGTCAGGTCTTTGTGAACCATATGCATTCCTCGTAAACAAAATGAAATAGAAAATATGATGCGCGTACGTCATGTTCGAGCCCTTAGGTTTAGTAGATAAAAAATGAGTTAATATTAATAGCAAGCTGATGCCGAGGTCAAAGAAGAAGGCGCAATGCAGGTTGAGCCCCCTTTCACTTGCCTCTTCAGGAATTTGTAGTCATAACAAGTTATGAACTTGATATCGACCTCCAATATTATGCACATCATTTTTATCGTCATAATATACATTTTATATATCGAGAGAACAAAAGGTAACATCCCTTCGGAAACTATCCTTGGAACCGGGCTTATACTGCGGTTAAAAATTGAAATTAAAAGAGCAAGAAAATTTGAGAAAACCCTATGAAGATTTATGAAACTATTTATGTAAAATGTATTTCAATTACTAACTTCTGTTATATTAAGTAGAGTATATGTAAAATAATATAAATGAAAGAATTACAATCTTAAAATATTAATAAATTAATATGTGCATGCATTTTCATGAAAAACAGCATTTATAATTTGCTAATTGTCACAAACATGTTTCACTAGTTTAGATTTCGTATCTCAGATCAATAAATTTTAGGTCGACTTGAGGTTTTCCAACAAAGGATACCAGCTAAATCACATATTCAGCAGGTGTAGATTTCTAAAAACTTGCACAGTTAGACCATGCGAACCAGTAATCAAATTCTATTTAATGCCACTAAAATGCATGAAATGAAATTTTGGCTCTTGATTTCGTGCACTGAGGAAATATGAAATGCCGCCAGATTGCTCATACAAGTTTGCAATGCCAGCTAATCAATCCACCTACAAGGATCAGAAAATATGCTATACTCTATATATTCTTCTATCATCAAGAATTGAAAACTATATACAGGTACTTCTTGGAAGCCTGCACTGAAGCTACAAACAATCTTTTATATCTTATAAAAAACATTCCTCCCTATATTTTTCCTTTTCAAGGCTCATATAAAAATCCAATAAACGAATGACCAAGCGATTTTAGAATCACTTTTGCACGTGGCCATGCTCCGCTTTATTATCATAGGCATCACATACATTGTATATATGCTTATAAAAAGATTCGATGACTTTTGTGTTTTTAAATTATTTTCGGATTCAAAAGCTCTGGGATATTAAACGTCAGCCATATGGATGAACCTTATAAACTAATGTTAAGTTGATAACACGTTAGCAAAGCTGAAATATTCACAGGATTGTTCCAATTTGTAATATTAGATATAGTGTAGGTTGCATGTACCTGCAACTTGATGGTAAACATGTACTGTATGTGCATTATTTCGTTATATTCGCAGAAATGTCAATACATTGCTAATCATTGTACATACAGGTACGTTGAATTGTACTGTATATGACGCTGGCGTCTCTCCCAATTAGCAATATGCTGTTTTCACGAGTCTTATGCGTGGACACTCAAATCAATAAACAAGTATTATAGTAAACAAGTTCATAAACGCCATAAACTTTTGATTCGTATTGGAAGATGGCGCATTAACGTGATTCATCGGGGGATTCTTAATCATCTCTTTTGAAATTTAAGTAGCTCGTTTCGGCTTTATAAATTCTGCTGGCATGCGGGACTGAATTAAACGATTGAAAATAAAGAAATTGGGTAATAACATGGTCAGAGAATGGTAAAGAAAAGGCTACTTTTAGGAGAAAGTTGTTAAAAGTTGCACAACAAAAAGCGTGTAAATCAGCTACTGACACCCACTATATACGAGACTTGATATTCCGCTTCGATTTTGGGAAAATTGCATGTCAGGTCATGGGGATGGCAACAAAAGAGCACATGGATTTCTAAGAAAAGTAATAGACTTCAAAAAAAAAAAAGTGAGCACAAAATTGGAGAAAAAAAAACGTATGTGTTGTTGGAAAGCTACACCCATATAACAGATACATTTCCATTGTCCAAACGCTTCCTATTTTCCAACCTGCTAATAAAACCCACTGAAAAATGTGCTAAATAGACATTTCTAAAAAGGGGTTAGTAAGGGTACACGACCAAGAATCGAGGCAAACGGCGTTAAGACTGCAGCAACTACAACAAAAAAAGAAAGAAAATGACTTATCATCAGTTTTCTGTGTCTCTGGCATTACCTTAGCAGCACCTCGAAGTGAAAATGATATGGTTTACACGTAATTTTCTCTCCCATAATTAACTTGTGAAATTCACATTTCCTTGCCCTTAATAAGATAAGCGCCGTCAATGTGATTATATTGAAACGCCGAATGTTAGGCATTTTTTATTTGACTTGAGAAAGTGGCGTTTTGACCCTTGGTCACCTCAAACAATTCCAGCGAAAATGAAAAATGGGCATTTTTTTTCTTCTTCTGCAAAACAAAAAAGTAATGCGAGGGTGGGTGTAAAGTTTACGTAATTGCTTGTTATTAGACAAACATGTTTTTATATAACGAGGTGCATCCTTTAACCACCTTCAATTGGCCTTATTTTCGCTTTCAAAATGGCCGCTTCGAGATGCATTCGGTTTATAGGCCAAGTAAAGAAGTGCTAAAAGGAGATCATGAGTGCCTCAATGCAAGATTATAAACTACATATGCTAGCATCTTAAATTCGTTCTAAAATTCCCACAGAACAGCCTTTTGGAATCACTTCAGATTCTGATGCTCTGGTAAGATAGACGATGTGCCAAGGGCTGTGGGCAGTCCAAATGGTATCTGAGGCGCCATTGCACCCAACCAAAGATGCAAGTGCCAAGACGAAATAGCCAGTGGCCATTTTGTTTACTCAAATGAAAGCGCGTTTAACACTCCATATATAATCTCGCGTGAGTATCTGCAAAGCACATCGTAAACGGTGCCTAGGGGTCCACCATATTACATTTTGTCTTTCTTTGCCATGTATAATTACGAAGAATTGCTTTCTTGGTTTATAGGTACCATATGTACATTCCAGAAATCTTCAGCAAAAAAATATATTGCCATTGGTCATTCTGTTTCTGTTATTTTCTTTGGCCGCCATAATTATGTTTTGTCAGCCATATATCAGCATTCAACTCAAAAACAACGGTCTTTTATTTTCTTGATGATAGACAACGGAATTCATGCTAATTTTACAAAATAGAGCTGAAATAAATATACATTTGTCGCAAAAATCCTCTTCAGGATACAGCTCTGTAGCTATTTTATTTATGATATTCCCGAAAATAAAACCATCCAACTTAATGTTTCAAATCTGAATAACCAAAGTCAAAGAATATGGTATACAGCTTACGTTGATAACATGTTGCTAAAACTTTTTCACAGCTAGCATTTGAGCTGAAGTGGTTTTCTAGCTAAAGTAATCATATAAAAAGCAATAAGATGACCAATTTAAATTGTTCACGAATACCTTTGTTCATCTGTATGACGTCATTTATACGAGTGCTTGCTGGTGCTTCATGCTAGAGTGGGTGATGACTGTTCTCTGTTTACAAACCCAATTTGCACCTTGCCGTAATAGGCCTACTTTATTCAGTTGGTGGAGGAAGTTTACGTTCATCTGAGTTTAACCTCTTTCAAAAAACTTCCAATTGCACCTTGTGGGAAATACGACCTGACGGTTCATTTCTCACAGGATGTTGCAAATAATTGCAAACCGTATTGGAGAGGAGAAAGGGAGAGCATTGAAGGGGGAATAAGATGTTAGCTGCACGAAATGCAATTGATACAAAACATAGCCATTTTTTGCTGTGTATCTCCTGCCGAACAACTGTTGTTTTTAAATTCAAAATATAAGCTATAAATGTATTCTATCAATCACGGTCTAAAATAAGAGTGATGCGGATTGTGATCCTCCAAATAATTACACGTTGGGCAAGCCACACTCCAATGAACACGACATTCTAGCATAGTTTGCGTTCGTTCTCATGGACTTGGCCATGATGATATCAATGCACTGCCATTTTGGAGTAAACAAAGAACGAAATAATAGCAGAGAATCCGTAACGCTTGATTAAACTCGAGTTCAGAAAGTATAATTCCCCGAACCTATTATTTTCTTAACGGACAAATACTATTCCATTGACGCTATCAGCATAATGTACATGTACAGTATATATGGATTCCAAAATTCAGTATAAAATTTCCCAGTTTGTATACTCAAAATGTATGTTCAGGAATTTTGTTGTCTGTAGTCTGACAAATTGCTGGTTAAACAGGCATGTTCTTGTTTGGTCAACACGACTAGATAGAATTCGTGAAAGTGCCTAATGATGTATGGCTTCAAAACTAATCTTGTTGGAAATCTAATTTCTCTTAACTGCATCAAGATCACACGAGACGAGTCACGTGATGTCCAAAAACAACGAAATAGACACAATGTCCATTTTCATGGACATCCGTCTGACCCTGATGTCCACTGCCCCTAAATTCCCTAATTTCCTCGTTATATCTTGATAAGACGATTTGCATATTAGATGCTTATTAGAAACCTGCACTACAAGGTCTGCAAGATTGACAAGTGGAATTTCCAGTTAGTTTCCCTGCTCATTAATTATTAACTAGTTTGGTATACTAGTATATAAACTAATGAAAAGTCCACGCCCGTGTTCCAATTCACCGGCTTTGCTAACTGATAACCTAGTTCCTAAACGCTTGAATAAGCATTCTGAATATTTTCCAGAGGTTTTCTGTCTTTTCCCCCATTGAAACCCCATGAACTTGACTTTGTTGATGAAAAGGTATTGGAGATGCTACGGCATGTCTTGAATCTGACAGGATTCATGGTCTGCTTGGTTTTAAACTTATGTTTGGCATTACAGTCATCACTCTCGCTGCTTTGGGCAATGACAGAATTGATCAGATGGATAGCTTTAATCGATTTCAAAGGAGAGATGATCAGTCAGACAAGAATTTACGAGTGAGAATCATTAAAAACCTGACAAGTTACATTTGTTGAAAAGCCATCAGGGGTCATGTCCGAAATTAATTTACATAAGACACTAACATCGGAAACAACTAATCTGATTATAAATGTCACGATCCCCATTTCAAGATAGATTGATTCGAGAAACTTTAAGTGTAATGAAAACTTATGCTTTCAATTAAATTTTGATAGCTGTTTTTTTGCTAGCTTTGCAGCCAAGCAGTCTAATAAGTCGCTGGATTCGCTTCGGTAAATGGTGAAATCTGCTTAGTTGGTCTTGCTCAATGACAGTCATTTTACAAGAACGCTTAATGAGTCTAAATTCACCAATTTACATAGTTATGCAACTATGTTGCGGTTTGAAAATTTGGTAGTTTTTACCACCCAATTTAGAGCAGACATACCGATAACTCTGATGCTTGGCAATTTGCATTGTTGAATACGTAACATTTTACTCCCATTATCTCTCGTGTTACATTCATAATTACTCTGACCACCTATGAATCGCCTAACCAGCAAACCAAACTTTCAAAAAAATCCCCTGATAATCCATTTTGGAACTGCGGGTGAGTGCCCCTGGCAGACGCAGATTCCATCGAATTTTCAGAGGTGCAAAACCAAACGAGATTTCCGTTTGCGAAGTGGACCAGTTTTACTTGATTTGATTCTGACAGCTTTTCTAATTAACTAGCGCTTCACGTTTTACAATTGTCTGATATCTTGACGGCCTCGGCCATACCATGCGGGAAATTTCATAGGGTTTTTTTTTTGCTTAGCTTCAATGAGCCTAGCTGTTTCAGGTTTAGGATGCTCATATTTGGAACAAGGCTAAACCGTTTGGAGGCTCATCATGAATAATTTAAAACCTGATTGCCAGCCTGAATGCAAACTGAAATTAAAACCTGGTTTAAAAAAATTAATGTGGTCAAAGAGCATTCACAACTGGCATTTGAGATCGTCTTAACATGGTTTGTCCATGGTTTTACCAAGTTTTCCTATACCGATTTTAGCTTCATTGTTTTCAACATCATAATTGCACGTAATATGCGTGTCATGTTATTAAAATTACCGAATTAGGATATTAAATTACTCTTACCAATTGCATGGTTTACGAGTATATCATGTAACACTAGATCCGTTATTAAAATTATTTTTTTTATTTTCTTTACAGTGTTATTTTGTACAAATTTAACTTTGGGCCAGTCTAACAATGTTGATGTCGTGGAAGGAAAGTCTGCCCTCTTGCAATGTCAATTCGATCCTGACATAGCAGCTAAAAATCCTACTTATTATTGGATTCGTACCAACAAAAACGACAAAGATAATGTTGCCATAGAAAAAACTGCATTGGACAACAGTTACCAACTGGAATTCAATCCAAAAGAAGGGAAATATGACTTACGGATAAACAGTGCTACCTACGACCGAGATAATGGCAAATTCGAGTGTAAACTGAAGGAAAGTGGAAGCGGAAAGGATTTACATGTCAACACGATCCAGCTTACAGTGCTCAGTGAGTCCTTTTTCCATGCAGAACGTGTTATAACCAAAGCGTTTTCCAAAAATGAATGATCGTTTTTAATAAAATTGATGTTAATTGTGAACTTTTAGTTCCACCAAAAGCCCCAGAAATCACACCAAATAACCCCACAGTTACTGAAGGAGAAAAAGTAGATATGGTTTGTTCCAGTACTGGCGGAAGTCCACCTCCAGAGATCGTCTGGTTAGTAGATTCAGTATTTATTTTATTATTCTCATTATACTTCACATTTGAAAATCATTATCAAATTCATTTGAAGCATAGGACTATATTAGAAGTGTTTAAGCTGAAAGCTGATTTTTT
Source organism: Xestoiulus laeticollis (assembly GCA_034698905.1). Classification (NCBI taxonomy): domain Eukaryota; kingdom Metazoa; phylum Arthropoda; class Diplopoda; order Julida; family Julidae; genus Xestoiulus; species Xestoiulus laeticollis. The sequence goes on along the minus strand of JAQGCC010000159.1, from coordinate 6,829 downwards.
TAAAAAAGTTGACTGAGCATATATTATTCGTATACAAAGTTTGACTTGTAGATAAACATTATAGCCTACAGTAGGAACTGTCTAAAATAATATTATTGGGTCAAGTAAAAATATTATTTTAGACAGGTGATCTGTAAACATGTTAAAGTGTACATAATACAGCTACAAAATAAGGAATTTCCTCATTTTGAATTAAGGCAAACTTTTTAGTTTGGTCTTTGGCAACAAGTTTTAAAATATCAATCAATATTGCAGGTTACGAAAGGGTGACCCTAGACCAGCTGCAGGAACCTACAAACCAGGAAAGACCAGGGATGTTGCCACCAGCAATACTTTAAGTCTTGTTCCAAACAAAGAAGATGATGGTTCAGAATGGATCTGTGAAGTCTGGAACAGAGCTCTTGATGAAAGCAAAAAGTTGCACGCCAGCATTCAAATTAGCGTAAACTGTAAGTTTTATAATTGAGCAATGAAGAATTGAAGATAATGGTGTGACAAAATACTTATAAGATTATTTTCATACTTCCAAACAGATTATCCTCGCTTCAAACTTAGCCCACACAACCCCATTCTGATAGAACGAGGGAATACCGCAACAGTGACTTGTGAGGTTGACTCTAAACCGCTGCCATCTTATGTGCGTTGGTCAAGAGGAGATCGTGTGATTTCCAACGATCGTACGCTAACTGTGCAGTCAAATAGCTTGGAGGATGCAGGGTCTTATTTCTGTGAAGCCAGCAATGGATTAGGAAGTCCGAAGAAAAGCGAACTCATTGTCGAAATACTTTGTAAGGAAAAATTTCAAGACCTTGATGCAATTATCTGCCGAAAGCTTATTATCCAGTCCTATATACTCGATTATGATTTTAATGTTGTTATAATGAGAGCACAATTTTGTTTTTCACATTAGATGGTCCAATGGTAAAAGTTGACAGTCAACGAGAAGTAGAGCAGGGTCAGTCAGTGGCTTTACATTGCAACGTTACTGCAAACCCGCCCGCTTCAACTGTGGAGTGGCTTAAAGAAGGAGATCCCTACTTTAAGCAAGAAGGGGATATTTTAAGGTTTGTTTGTCTATTTATCATACCTTAACCTGTGGTATTTTAACACTAACATGGTGTTAATCCTGATTTTGAGAATTGTATCTTTCAACTAAAATGATTAATTTATTTTTAAAGGTTCGATAGTGTCAAAGCGGAGGATAGTGGAAAGTACATTTGCAGAGCAGTAAATGACATAAAGAGATCAGGATCAGATCAAACTGTCCAAATGGTTGGTAATGCAACCACAGCAATTCTAATCAAGCATAAGCCTGGTAAAGCTTTCATTGACCCGGGTGAGCCGGTTGCTTCAGAAGGCGAACCTTTCACCATGTCATGTCAGTCTGATCCAAAGGGATGGCCAGAGCCAACTTACAAGTAGGTTTCCATTTCAATTATTCGATTGACGATTATGTGTTCCATGAATAAATTGTTTGGTAACTAATGAAATCTTCAATTGCTCAACAAAGGTGGTGGAGAGATGGAAGCAATGTTACCTTGTCTTTGGGTCAGAAGTTCACTTTGACTACCGCTAGGATGAGCAACGAAGGGACATACTTCTGCAAAGCATCAAACATTTTAGGAGAAAGCACTATCGCGTCTGCATCCCTGAAGGTTTTTGGTAAGGATGCAATTATTAGTTTAATAACCAATAATACTTCTTGTGGCAACTGACAAATGCAATCTTGAACACTTCTCTATATTGATTGTCTCCTTTCATATTCTAGAACCACCTAAACTGATCACACAGCTGCCGCCACAGGCTACTCGACGTGCAGGAGAACCAGAGTACTCGCTCAACTGCAGTGCTAGAGGAAATCCCAGCCCTAAAGTCCACTGGCTGAAAGATGGTGAAGCGTTGGAAGCTAATGGCCAGTACATCATTACAACACAAGATAATTACGACAAGAGTTATCACGTAGTGGAGAGCATTCTCAGATTCAATGGGGAAGAGCGCGATCCTCCAAACCAGTTGGTGTCAACTGATCGCGGTCAATATACATGTCAGTTTGAAAACCAGGTGAAACAAGTAACCACCACGATGCTCCTACGAATTGAACGTGAGAATAGTTTTATATTGTGTATTTTTATTTTCCATGCATGATAAATGCACATGCGCTTTAACACCTTCGCTATGTTGTTTATTTATTGTATAGATCCTCCAGTTATTGTTCATCCCCATGACAAAGTAGCTGCTGATGTATTTGAAACGGCCATCTTGGAATGCCGCATGAGCGCCTACCCAGAACCCCAGTTTGACTGGAACTTCAACGGTAATCCCATCGTTGATCAAAGTGACAAATATGAAACAAACGTCACCGTTCTGAAAGACGATGTCTCCGCGGCCACTCTACGCATCCATGATGTCCAGTTAGGAGACTTTGGGGAGTACACGTGTCGGGCTAGCAACAGTATTGACGAGACCAAGGCAATTATTCGCCTACAACCAAAAGGCCCACCTGAAAAGCCAACAAACTTGGAAGTTGTGGAAACTGGATACAATGAAGCTACCATTAGGTGGAAGGAAGGTTTTAATGGAGGATCTGTGAACACCACGTTCTCCATCCACGGCAATAAGTCTGGGGATTATGAAGATAGGGCATGGGACTGTCAGCAATCAAATCCATGTCAAATAACAGGTAAAAAAAAGGCAATGGCTTGAAGTAAAATTAAGCATATTTAGCATGCAGTTCCAAATTGATTATCTAATTTTTGTATTATTTCTAGCTCTTGAACCACAGACAAAGTACACCATCCACATCCAGGCTCACAGCTTCAAGGGCAAAAGTGAATTTTCTGAAATCATAAACTTCACTACTAAAGTGAACATTGAAGACATTCCTCAACCAATGTCTGTACAGTACAACAAAGATTCAGGACGACTAGATGTCATTGCTCCAACAAAGAGCATAGATCTTAATGGTCAAGTGGAAGTAAAGAGCGACAATGCATGGCTGCCATATGGAGAGACATTTCCACTAACCGATGGAAAAGGAAGTCTTCAACTGACAGTTCCTAAGGACAAAGTTGAGAATATTCGAGTCAGTTTATGTCTGAGAAGCACTCCCACCAAATGTGGTGCGACGCAAGAGGCTGATGGTAAGTAAATTATCAATACAATTTATCCATTATTACCCACCCTACTTTAGAAGATTGTTTTCTGAAGAAGTCGTAAATTTCTTCATTAATTTCTCACGTTCTAATAAACATGTTGTTTTTCAGTAGCCATTGTCCTAGCATCTCTGAGTGAGCCAGAAATCATTGCCATTGCAGTAGGATGCGCCGTTTTTGCACTTCTAGTCATTGTTGCAGCTGGTCTGATTTGTTATTGCTACCGCAGAGGCGACAAGAATAAGAAAATGAAAAAAGATTATGAAATGGAAGCTGCCAAGTAAGTTCTTGTCGCTTATGCTACGTTAGAATTTCTCGAAAGTAAAGCTGGCTAAAAACAAGTTATCAAAAGCCCAAGAAAGTACCCCTGCTAACATAGTTTAAGACTAATTAATCTTGTAATTCTATATTAGTGCTCGTCCAAAAGTTGTCACACCACCAAGTTACCGAGACGGTATTGTGAACAAGGGAGCTGACACTACCATGGATGCAGAGGATCCAAACAGCAAGAACGGAATTTACTCAACCAGTGGTCATCTCATGAATGGCATGAATGGGATGAATGGGATGAACGGAATGAATGGTCATATACCAAGTGCACTCAATGGAGGAGGTAAATTTAACAAGAAAAAATTTGATAAACAATGAATATGCATTTAAATTATTCATTATTAATGTAAATTAATTTTGTATTGTTTTGTTATCATTAGGATATGCCTATCTGGATCGAGGAGACAATGGTCATAACAGAGGAAGCATCGACAGTCAAGACAGCCTGTGGATCAAGACAAATAGCAATATGTCCAGTGACAGACCATACCCCTATGACCCGCCTCCTCCCATGTCCAACAGTTATATGTATCCAGATGACTACCACCACATGCATGAAGATATGATGAATCAGAGGAACCGCGAATTGCTTGGTAAAAATTACTTTAATAGTTTTAACAAGAACGGCATTTACTACTATCATTAGAATTTTAAATTAACAAATTCATTTGTGTATTACAGTGAATGGCGACCCTTATGCAGCTGTGAATAAACCAAAAAAGCGTCAGATGGAAGGTGAATATATATTGCTTACTTATATAGTCGTTTGGGTTGCTTGTCTGGTTTAGAAATACATGTATCAATAAAACTTAATGGGTGTTGATATGCTGTTAAAAACTAATTAATATTACCCCTAAATACATTTGAAGTTTCTAGTATATTGCTTATGTTTAACATGGTAAACTTATCAAACCACACCTCTCCTTACATATAATTTTGTGCGTGATTTTCATGAATGTATAGGTTTTAATTAACTATAAAAATTGAAATTTCAGAATCCCCATATCGTGATGTCAGTGGCTTACCAGATCCATACATGGATGAGGAAGAGAAACCACCACACATATCCCTCTCGTTTGACGACTCTCTTGAAAGCGGCTACTCCACTCCAAATTCACGTTCACGACGAGTCATTAGGGAAATCATTGTCTGAGGATATTTCGACGAAACTTGTAAATTTATTCTGTCCAAGAGAAGATTATGTGACAATGGGAGAGAGTTAGCCCTGCACTGAAGCTTGACTACCAGCATAATGTCAGCCATTCACGAGTGAAAATCCATGCTTCTATTGAAGAGCTTAGATTAGCAATTTGTCCAGCATTCACACGTCGTGGCTGAATCTGTCTGAACATTGCTTTACGTTTAATGAGAGGAGTTTTGTTGGACTGACTCAGTATCTTGCAGGAAGTTCGACAAACTGCCAACGAGTTTCTTACTTCAACATTATGGCTGGCACAAACCCAATGTGCCACATTCTTTGTTTTAATGTCAAATATGAACTTTGACCCAAAGAAGTTGCTCAACTGTAGTGTGCGAGAGTGCGAACCTTATGATGGGGTTCAGCAGAATTTCGTAGATTCCTGGGCAGATGAACTTATTTCGAGTCTGCCACGAATGCAGGATTTGAATCGACCCAGATGCATTTCTGGGTGTTAATTGTGCCCAGCTGACTTTGAACAGTCGTGGTTGTGCTGTGATGAAGGACCAAGGACATGTGCCATCCACTTTGTAAATATCGACTAAAATATCACCTTACTTTTCCAAGAAGTATTCACCACTGAACTGATCATCATACTGACCGACATGCCAGTGATCTCTTGTATATTTTTGCAATATAGTTTTTTATTGTTCAGTGTGAAGACACAAATGTTAATTAGATAATGATTAAATTAGTCACTGTTAAGTAACTCCAATTAAACTGAACATGGCTAACTATAAGGTAGTGTTCACCAGCACCTTAAGGCCAATGTACATCACAAGTTTGTTTGAAATGTCCTGAATGGTCATTTGTGACACCTTTTGATAAATGTGTTACAAGCATGACTTGCTTATAAAATGACTTAATAATAATGTTATGTATGTTTTTAATACTTGTCAGTGAATAAACTTTTTAACAATTAAAAACTGTCATTAAATTACAAGTACATAGAAAACTGATTTTTCTAACAAACAGTAACACTTCAGGTATCTCACAATTGTTCCGCAGCTTATACTTTATTAGACGTGTTTCACACCTGGATTTTTTATGAACTACAGAAAACGGTAACAGCACTTGATAAGCTTGATAAGCACTGAAGTATAACAACACAAATGTGTATTATGAAAGATTGAATTTTGCATTGTTGTTAAAATAACGACCAAAAAATCAATGGAGGAGCGCCCCCTTGAGGTAAAAAGTTGCAATTTTTCTAGGGGATAGAATCTCGATTTAACACAGCCACATCAAAATTAAATCTTATCTAGCGATCTAATTATGATACCAAAATCAAACTTTGGGAAGTTTTAAAGTTAATAATATGAAATAATTTTGGGATTTTTTCCAAAATTTTAAAATAGTAATTTTATGAAATATTAATGAGAAAAAACATCTTCATTGCTTTGCTACTGCAACCTTCTTTCCCCTAGAAGTTTTGAATTTTCTTTTGTCACTACGTAGCATAGCACTTGCGCATGCACTGTCAATGTAATGCGGGCATTGTCCATTGTTAAGCTCGTATGTTAGGAATAAGGAGTCCCAATAAGATTTTCCTCTTGTCCAACAACAGAATAATCATATATTAAATGCATGGTTGAAGCAATTAATTGTATGTAAACTGCAGGTTTGACCAGATACCGGATCTTAGAAACCAGAAGAAAGTTTAACAAACTAGTTTTAGACAAAAGCAGACGAAAAATGTATGAAAAAACCCAGCATGTGTAAAACTTAAGCTACATTACGAGCGCACTGCAGACTACTTACAATGATCGATTATTTAAGGGGTACTCAAAATATTCCAAAAAAAATCCGCAAGCAGCTTTAGTGTGTCCAGCATGGTGTCCAGCATAGTCTCGCCTGCATTTGACAAAAATTACATATCTGATGTTTAAGGGGAAACTGTACTGCATGTTTTGCTATGGTGGAAATTTTGATACATACCTTTAAAAAAACTACTTGTTATAATACAAAAATAAAAATTGATAAAAATGCAGTATTTCTGTAGCTCCTACTTAATCAAAATTTCATAATTTTCCCATTTATAGGTAATTTTTTAAAAATTAAAAACTAAAATTCTTGTGGTGACACGTGCAGTTGCATGTGCCTTTCACACATATGCCAGTGCAAGAATTACCGCACATGCAACTGCACG